>JANRMT010062823.1:1057031-1084934 GCA_026402145.1 Polypterus bichir lapradei
GCAATTAAAGAAAATTAGTTTTGTGTCCTCTGCAGTGTTAAGAGAGAAAGGCTTTGGTTTGGGATAAAAGGAAAAAAGGTGTAAAGAAAGGAAAGTTGCCTTTTTGTTTTATATAGTGTAGAGAGACGCCTTCGCTGACGATATGAGCGCCTTTTGGGGAGCATCGTGGCGGGTCTCGTGTAGACTGGAGAGACGGCCCTGCCATTAACTGGCCGGGATGGCACTGTCGGTCGTCCCCTCCTGTGCGTGTCTTCCGCGACCTCATAATCGTATACGTGCAAAAGAAAGTGCGAAGCGCCTTAATATTAGTTTGCCGCGGTCTAGAAATGGGATCCCGTGTTTGCAGTTGTCTGGGCTATAGCTCAGGGGAAGGAGGAAAAAATTAAAAGTGCTTACTTTCACTTAAGGCAGAAGCACAGTCAGCGTCTCAAAGGCCGGCACAGCTACGCACGCGACTCGACTTTTATAGTATTTTTGCAGTGTAGGAGACGCCACTTTTTTCAGACACGTTCACGTGATCAAAAGTCTTTGCGCTCTTTAGAGGTCTTGCTTGTTCTCTGCGTACTGCGTTCATAGTCAGTTCACGTGAGCCACTCGGAGTACATGAATCGAAGCTTCTGAGCTGTGCCTGTGTTATCTTGTGCGATCCCGGGATATCCATGGCTTTATTCAACGATAGCTAAGACCCGGCACTTAAAAGTTTCTCTCGCAGTTTCGCTGAGTTTGTGTCAAACACCACCCTGACCATCTCATCTTCGTCTGAATATTTAGTGGCAGAGTGTTTCAATTGGATTGCCGCTGAGGGACGGCCTTATATGGGCAGGCACTCAATTACGTGGGAGGCATGATGACGCGAGACGCAAGACGCAACTCTGCCTCACACGGCGACTGAGCTGCCTGCTATGGCTGTATACAGTATACGAAAGTAGGTTCCAGTTATGACCGTTACGCGTAGAATTTCGAAATGAACTTTTGTAAGTAAGCTCTAAGGAATGAGCCTGCCAAATTTCAGCCTTCCACCTACACGGGAAGTTGGAGAATTAGTGATGAGTGAGTGAGTGAGTGAGTGACTCAGTCAGTCAGTCAGTCAGTGAGGGCTTTGCCTTTTATTAGTATAGATTACATGGCAATTACAGCGTAATTACAGACATTTAATAAAAAGTATTACCAAGCATGTTTTTGAAGAATAGTGAAGAATAAAACTTTTTATTGTTATGAAGTTTCTGTGTTTGCTAGTTTATCTGGTTGCCAGGGTTTGGCAGTATATCCCCCTCTAGTGGGCATTATTGGGAGTGCTTTTGCAACATGTTTTTGACATCACAAATGGGAGGTGTGGACTAAGCCCCGGACACAGACAGGAAGACATGGCAAATTCACCACCACACGTTTATTTACAATACTAATATTTACAGTTATTAAAGTACACACAACCCACTTTCCCCAAAGTCCAGGCCCTTCTCACACTACCTTTTCTCCTTCTGACCGCCTCCACTCTCTTCTCCTGCTTAGTCCTCTCCTCACCCAACTCCAGCTCTGAATGAAGGGAGGCGGCCCCTTTTGTAGTCACCCGGATGTGCTCCAGGTGGGTTGCGGCAATCTTCCACGGACACACCCCCGTGTGGCGGAAGTGCCGGCTGCATCCCCGGAAGCACTCCGGGTGTCCCTGCTCCTCTTCCCCCAGCACTTCCTGGTGTGGCGGAAGTGCTGAGGTCCAGGGCTCCCAAGGCATTGGGACGCCGCCTGGCGGTGACCACAGGCCCCTACAGGGTTGGGCTTCCAAGCCCTCTACCCGTGGCCCCCAACACAACCATGCCAGTCGCCCCCTCGTGGTCTGGAGGAGGCACAAGCCCTCCTCCGGTCCTCCTGGGCGTCCCGGCTGAGTACCACCCCCAGCCGCGTGCCACAGAGTGAACATCACAGCAAGCTTGTATAGCTTAGACACAGCAAGGCATGATTGTACGACTTAACGGCTCTTCAGACCTGCTTTGTGTTGTTTTCCTTTATACTCTTTATTGTGTAGACCTGAAGAAACGGTCTTAAATCCCATATACTCGTCAGTCTGTCAGGTACTGTAGTTCAGCATGTCCTCCCCATTTCTCTTTTACATTTATAACCACAGGCAGTTAGACAGAGTAGAAGAACAGGCAGGATTTGAGTTACACATTGAATTAGGTACCATTCGTAATGTTTTCAGATTATAAGGAAACATCTAGAGGAAGCTACAACAACTCAACCACAAAGTGCCAAGGGCTGAATGAAGTATACAGCATATAAAAATCTTCTTCCACACAACAGAGTTGTAAGTACCAGAGAGGATGGTCTGGCATCCCAACTAGAGTTGAGGAACATTCCTTTCCCAGCCAGGCCGATGTAATGAAAGTACCTCTGGAGCGGAGATGCAGCTCAGCTGAGCAGAGTCCTTCTGAGCCATACTTTGATGTCATTTGCCTCAGGTTGATCAGATACCGCATGCCAAGGAGAGGGCCTGTGAGGAGAAATGACACTTAAGTTGAAGTATTATAAAAGAAGGTGGCATGATTTGGGATCCTTAAACGCCGTTATTGTTTAATTCTGTCATTAGGTTGGCTTCCAGTGTTGCTAGGGGTGTGGCTTCTGAGGTCATGACCCATGTATAATCGACACGATGGGATAAAAGGATGGCAATGAGTGCAAATCCTATGTGGATCTGCGGATACCAAAACTCTGAAGAGCTCCACGTTTATCGTTGTGCTCTTCTCTCGCGTGTTTTGACCCTCTTGTTCTCTCAACCACGATTATTGTCTCTCATATTGAGATTCAGTTTTGTTTCACCTTCTGACTTTTTTTTTTTTTTTTGCTTTTTTATGCACATCTCCCAGTTTTGCACAAAACATTTACCTGCCAGTTCGCCGACAGAACTGAAGGTCTGGCAGCCATTTGTGAGAAGGCGAAGCAAACTGGGCAATGCCAGTGTTTTCCTACAAAAGTTCTAAGTGAATAAGATTTTAAAAATGAGGATTGACAAATGTTAAAATAACAAAGCTCAAGGGGTTTCTATTGAGAGAATGGAAGTAATTTAGCCAAGAGACTGTAGACACAGAGCAGTTAATGTTGGTGAGAGGTGGCCATTCATGAGAACACTGAGTGGTCCAGCAGAGGAAGAGTTTGGAGGAACGGACTGATACAGAAACAGAAAAAGAAACCGGCGTATGTGAAGGAGACGAGAGGAGAGCAGTGCCAGAACATGTGGAGGAAGGTGCCAGGTAAACCTTTCTTGAAAATATTGAAGGTTGGTCCCCCTCCTATCGTGTCTGATTAAATTCCACCCGTGTTGCCGGATTCAGCTCAGGACCACAAATCACTACAGAGCTCCGAGTTCCCTTCATTCAAAGGCATACTGTACATAACATACACTGCCTTACAGAATTATTAAAGAGCTTGGCATCCTGTACAGATGTTTTTCTTGCTGCTGTATTCGGGCCCCTTAGGAATTCCTTCTCCTCGGGTCGTGAGCATACCCTGCAGTGATAAGCGCACATTGTTTTTCTTGTCTTCTGCTGTGTGTATTGTATTAGGGTCGCCAGTATGTGGGGGGCACAAAAAGAAGAATTTCATTGTATTACGAGGCCTATAAAAAGTATTCAGTCAGTCTCAGTTTGTGTTAATTTAGACCACTTTGCAGAGATCTGCTTTCACTTTGACGTTAAAGTCTTGTTCTCTTGATCAGTGTCAAAAAAAGCCAAATGTAATCCACTCTGAATCAATGTTGTATAAAAACTTCCAAGGGGGTGAATACAGAGCACTCAGAAAGTATTCAGACCCCCTTCATGCTTTTCAGATTTTGTTATATTGCAGCCTCGTGCTAAAATCATTGAGACATCAAGCAACATTCAAACCTCCATAATGACACATATGTTTACAAATGTACTAGAGAGAGAAAACTGAAATATCCCATTGACACAAGTATTCAGACCCTTTCCTCAGTACTTTGCTGTGAAGCCCCCTTGGCATCAATTACACCTGGATTCATCTCGACCAGCTCCACACACCACGATTGGGGGATTTTCTGCCGTTGTTCTCTGCAGGTCCTCTCAAGCTCTCCCAGATGGGATGGAGACCATCATCAGACAGTTGTTTTCAGTTCTTGTTTCCAGAGAACTTCTGTTAGGTTCGAGAAGGCTCTGACTAAGTCACTCAAGGATTTTCCCAGAGTTGTCCCTAAGTCACTCCAGTGTTGTCTTTGCTTAGTGCTTATGATCACTGTCCTGTTACAATGTGAGCTTTCAGCCCATTCTGAGGTCCAGAGTGCTCTGGGGCAGGCAGTCATTGAGGATATCTCTGTACTTTGCTCTGTTCAGGTTTCCCTCAACTCTGTCTAGTCTCCCAGTCTCTCCTACTGAAGAAACAACCTACCTCACAGCATGATGCTGCCACCACCACATTTCACCATTGGAATGGTAATGCACAGGTGATGAGCAGTGCCTGGTTCCTTAAGAAATGATGCTAATCTTGGTTTCATCAGACCAGAGATTTGTGTTTCTCACAGTCTAAAAGTATTTTAGGCCCAAACTCCAAGTGGACTCCCATGTGTCTTTTACTGAGGAGGTGCTTCAGTCTGGCCACTCTGTCATAAAGCCCAGATTGGTGGTGTGTTGTAGTGATGGATGTCTTTCTGTAAGTTTCTTCCATCTTCACACATTCTCTGGAGCTCTGATTCTTGGTCACTTCTCTTACCAGGGCCCTTCTCCCACAATTGTTCAGTTTGACTGGGTAGCCAGCATTAGGAAAAGCAGTGGTTGTTCCAAACTTTTTCCATTTAAGAATTATGAAGGCAGCTTTGCACTTGGGAATCTTCAGTGCTGCAAAAATATTCTTGTAGCCTTTCTCAGATCTGTGCCATGACACAATTCTTGAAGGAAGGTGCCAGGTAAACCTTGAAAATGTTGAAGGTTGCCCCCCCCACCCCATGCTTTCTGCGCATGTTGCCATATTCAGCTCAGGATCACAAATCATTGCAGAGGATGGTAAAGGCAGCTCAGACATCCCTTCATTCCCTTCCATATTGAACATATGCTGCTTTATAAAGGCACACAGAATTATTAAAGACCTCAACCTTTCTGTATAGATGTTTTTATCTTACTGCTGTATTCGGGCCCCTTAGCAGTCGTTAGATTTAAAAAGAGTCCTTATCCTCGGGTCATGAGGGTACTTGGCAGTTTTCCTTCAGATAAGCGCATGAGTGTTTCTTGTACGTATCATCTAATGTTGTATTCCTTATCTACTTCTTTCTGTATTGTACGAAGATCACAAGTCTGTTAGAGACACAAAAGCAAAAGTTTCATTGTATTTCAAGGCCTTAAAAAGTATTCAGTCAGCCTGAGTTTTAATTTTGCAGAGATCTGCTTTCAGTTTGACAGTGGAGAGCCTTTTTCTTTTGATCAGTGCCAAGAAAGCCGACCACCACCAAACCACAGACATACCCACTTCAGACCACACCAGACCACCAGCTAGATAGATAGATAGATAGATAGATAGATAGGTAGTGTCACAAAATGAGACAAAGACAGATAAAGGTTTGGTGCAGCCACCCATATAATTTGGTATCCTGGCTGCAAAAGTCGTTTTCAAGCAACTGGCACTGAAGTGCATACAACGGAGTCCAAAACCATACTGTGGGAGAAGGGAAAAGGGTAGGCTTTTAAAGGGGAAGACAGGAAGTGAGGTCATAAGGATCGGGCACGTGTTCATTATTCATTGGATCAGGCCCGGATGTGACATCAGGGGGGCCGGAGCTGGTAAGGTCTGTTTCCATTGGTTCGGTCCCAGAAGTGATGTCAAGAGAGCCAGGTGGAGCCTCCCGGGTTTGGTCTACAGGGAAGTGAGAAAAAGAGTTAGTGCACTCTGCCACATCCCGGCATGCCTCAGAACTGCCTTCACTCGAGCCCTTTAGCTGCCTCCCATGCGCGCGTGCGTGACAGTAGATAGATATGGATGGCACTATATAATCGATAGATATAAAAGGCAATATAAAATTGACAGATGTGAAAGGCACTATAATAGACAGATTTGAAAGGCATAGATAGATAGATAGATATGAAAGGCACTATATGATAGATAGATAGATAAATAATTGAACAAAAACTTTGTGGCATTAGGTGTCTTGCCTTCAGGGTTACAAATAAACCCAAAAGACTCGACTTTAGCCACAGAATCAGAGAGTCAGTTCGCTCAGGAGCTCCGTCTGGTGGGTCACTCTTGTCAAAAAAACGCCTCCTTCTGGGCAGCCAGGGTTCATATGGTTAGTAAACTGGGAGGGGTGGAGCTAAGTGCCCTCACTGCCTGATTTTTTGGTGCTACAGGAAAAGAAGAATAAGACCATGTTAGGAGAAGACAGTGCCCTATCTCATCCCAGCAGGTTATTACATACCTCAGTTGAGCCCATAAGGCAATCCTTCAACATGATTGATTAATTGATTGATTGATTGATTGATTGATCAGTGTCAAAAAAGCCTCAATAAATCCACTGTGCTTCAGTGTTGCATATCCATAACATGTAAAACTTACCAAGGTGGTAAAGACTTTTTGTAGGCCTTCCTATGTACGTGTCCTTATTTGCCTGGCTCATCTCAGTTACAGTGTCGACAGTGGCAGGTTCAAGAGCCTCCCAAACAGGATTGGGAGCATGGGCCGAATCGCATTGTCACACATCGTTCACCACCAGAGGTTTAGTGTTGTTCCTACCCATTTTTGCCACAAACCACCTGCACTAATTCTACATGAAGCACTGACATTTTATTTAGCTGCTTCATAATCACTAGTGTTGAACTGATCACCATGTCTGCCTATGCTAACATGTTCTCTGTAAAGGCCATGCCACATTTGACGACTCTTCCAGCAATTTTCAATCGTAGCCTTCATTTACATAATCTGAAGCGGTCGGAGGCAGTCGACAGCATGCTTCAGTGAATCTGATTGTCTAATGTGACATGCCCAACAGCTCACTCCAGCTAGTGCACCACACACTCTGACAAAATCAAACAGGTTTGGTCTTTTCTTTAGTCGTAGGGGCAGACTCTGTGCATATGAGAGCTGACAACCATTGAATGCTCTCCTGATAGTGCCATTCATATAAGGCAGCGAAGAGCAAGGAAGACCACGAGAACAGAAGAGAAGCACATCTGTCTGATGTGTTGTGATTTATGTACCACGACAGAATGGGGAAAATAATGAGCAAAGATTGCGACCGAAGTCACCATAGCTGATAACCCTTCACGCAGCACCAACTCCGTCAGGCAGCACGCTATTGGTTGTCATAAAAAGGGGCGGGCACACCTGTCCTGGAAGGTCGGCAGACAGTCACTAAACTTGGCATACCCAATGACAAGAGGTCATGTCATGTGACATTGGATTGAAGGGGCCTCCCTGTCCAGGTCTGTTCATGCCTTTCTCCTGCAGTATTTTCTCCTGGAATAAGATAAGACCTGCCTGCCGGTGGCTATGAAATGGAAAAGCAGGATTGAAAATGGATGGGTGGATGGGTTTCATTTAGATTTCCTTGTCCATCCACCTACAAACCTAAAAGTATTTTATGCCTAAATGGAGGGTTGAGGAGCACAAGGAAGGTGAATCACTGTATGTCAAACCTGCGATAAGACCTTCCAACTACAAATTGGGTATACAAGTGTCTTTTTGAATAAAAGCATAATTCATTCAAATAAATCAACAGTCCAATGTAGTGCGGCTTTTCCTGGTTTTACTTTCGCTCCCAGATCTGGGCAGCAGTTCTTTATGGCCCATTGCTAAAAGTTAAATTGTTACCGTGCGAACCCCAGCATCCAAGAGAGATGGGGATGAGGCAGAAAACAGAGATAATTAAGATGCCCATTCCAAAATCAATACTAAAACATCAAACCTCGAATCGATCGAGTGCTTGTGGTAGCAAACCTCAACAAGGTTATAGCTGCTGAGGCCTTGGAGGATTTATGAAGCCAACACGAGAGCAGTGAGTTGAATATAAAAAAGGAAAGCCATGTCAAGTCCTGCAGCGTGAAGTATTATACTTGTACAATTAAAAAATAACAAAAAAAAATGGTATGAGGGCACCGGATATTATTAAAGCTTATTTATAGATTGATATAATTCAGAAACATCCTCAGTAAGTTAGGCCTCACTTTAAATCCTTCCAGGCATTCATCTTATTATCTCAATCACATATTCACAAGGAGCTAGCAGAATGGTAGACCACCATAAGGCACGTTCAGACACACTCTGACACCCCAACCAGATCAAATGTCTAAATTGATGTTAAACGACTCGCCAATATGTGACTACAGTAAACCAGATATACTAATCATTTACACAGCTGCCGTGGCTAAAATCATTTTTAGACCTGCTTTTGTAACTATTTGTGGCCTTCTGGCCCAACATTCTACAATGTCAACAGCCTGTGCTAAGACCCCTGACATGTCATCTGTATTTTCAAGTTCATTGTGTCATCGACTCAACAGCTGCACGGCCCACCTCTGACACAGAACTTCGTTCCTGTGCTACGCTAATCTCTGCACTTGTGCCCTTAGGGGTCTTTCCAAAAGAAGACAGTGTGCTGTAATCCGCCTACAGTCAATCCAGAGTGTATTCAGGCCCCTCCACGTTTGGCACACTTTTTTGTGTTGTAGGTTCAATTTGAAATGGATAAATCTGCCATTTTGCCCATCAAACTACTCAGGGCCGCCTTAACAGCATCATAGGTCCCCTGGCAAAGTAGTGCGCTGGAGCCCCTACTTTGATAGCAAAACAGAAACATACATAGGCATCAGAAACATCATGGGCCCCTATGCTTCTGGGGTCCCCGGCCATTGTCCATAAATTAAGATGGCCCTGAATCTACTCCCAAAAACCCATAATGACAAATTTATTATAAATCAAAAACTGAAATCTCTCATTCATCAAAATACGCATTCAGACCCTTCATTCAATCCTTTGTTGATGTGGGTAGTTGTTCTCCCTGGCAGATCCTCTCAAGTCCCATTAGATTGGATGGGAACTACCATCTTCAGATCTTTCCACAGATGTTTTATAGGGTTTGAGACCTTCAAGGACGGTCAGAGACTTGTCCTGGAGCCACCCCAGCGTTTTCCTGGAAGTAACAGACTGTCACCCCAGTCTGAGGTCAAAAGCACTCTGGAGTAGGTTTTCTCCAAGGGGGTCTCTGCATTTGTCAGCACTCATTCTGACCAGTCTTCCTAGCCCTTCCCATAACATGATGCTGCCTGTCACCATGAGGTTGGTATTAGGCAGGTGATGAGCATTGCCTGGTCTTTGCTAGACATGGTGCTTGGAGTTCAGTTTTTATTTGTCAGAGTAGAGAGCCTTTTCCTTCATGCTCTCAGAGTCCAAGTTGCCTGTCTTATGCCTTTAAACTCAAATCTGACATTACAATAAATGCCTGATTGATGGAGTGCTGCTCAGATGCTCATTTTTCCAACAGGTTTTCCAAACCGAGTAGAGGACTTCTGAAGCCCTTTTGTAGTGATGATTGAGTTCTTGTTCACCACCTTGACCAAGGCCCTTTTTGGACAGTTATTCAGTTTGTCCGGTCGACTCTAGAAAGAGTCCAGGAGATTCCAAACTTCTTACATATCACAATTTTTGATGTCACTGTGCTCCTGGGAACACTCAACACTCTAGAAATTGTGGCATCCTCTTGACCTGATCTGTGCCTCGCCACACTTTGGTCATGGAGGTCCAGAGGGAGATCCTTGGACTTCATGGCTTGGTTTTGGTCCTGAATTGTGAGCAGTTATATACATAGGTGTGTGCCTTTCTACATTAAGTTCTAGACAAATTGAAACAAACAGGAGGAACACCATTTGGAGTGCCACGGCAAAAGGTCTGAATACCTCTGTGAATGAGAGATTTCAATTTTTGATTTTATTTAATTTGCAAACCTTTCTTAAAACATGTCTTCACTTTGTCATAATGTCTTACTGAGTATAGATTGATGGGCAAAAATGGGAAACGTACTCATTCAAAATGAAATCTACAACACAATAAAGTGCAGAAAGTGAGGGGGTCAGAAAACTTTCTGAATGCACTGTACAAATCCAGAGCCCATCTCAATAGATTGGGTCCATCACAGGTCACACTAACTTACCACACAAGTTTAGGATGTTGGCAGCGGGAACTCAAGAACTCAGAGACAAAGCCCACACAGAGATGAAGAGAATGAGTAAACTCCATGAAGGCCGACATTTTAGCCCTGATCACTGCGACTGTGAGGAAACTTGGCTAAATGCTGCGTCACTGTGCCACTTTTATGGACCTAAATAACATGGGCACTTAACAAATACGCATTAAACAAAATGTGTAATAAATTGAGAGAGAAATTATACCTTATTGTTTTTTTATTTCTGTTCAGGGAAGTCAGCTTTAAAAACTACACTTTCATCCAACTGAATGAAGAATTCTCTCGGGGAAAAGGACTGGATGTGGGAGCAAAGTCTTGGAAAGGAAACAACGTTCTTCTGTTTTTCTGTGATGTGGACATTTACTTCACCGCAGAGTTCCTCAACACTTGTAGACTGAACACTCAGCCAGGTGAGGGCGCTCAAGAGACACTGATGATGACATGCTGTGCTTTCTTTCTTAGTTCCTGGTCATTTCTGCTTGTTTTGTCTTGATGGAGTCCAATGTGACTCTACTTTTGCCTTTTGTATTCTTTATTATGCAGACTTTATCAGAGTGCCTCAAATCCCGTAGACTTACCACTCTTTATAAGGTGTTGTAGTTTAACACTTCACCCCACCTTTCCTTCTACATTTATAAACTAAGGGTTAGATAGAATAAAAGGATAGCAGGAGTTAAGTTACGACTTTAAATAATGTATTATTGATAACAGTTTTAACATAATAATAATGTGAATAGTGGTAATTTTAATGTCTGATAAAATGCTAACTAAACCCTTGAATTCTGCTGGTGTGCTTTTATATGCCAAATGGCAGCCTTGTGATTGGCTGTTTGGAGGTCCTAGCTATCTGACCTAAGAAAGTAGCCACTGAATGTTTATCGATGTTTAAATGACAATCACCTGTTGCATCCATAATCATTGGCCAGATTCTATGCATTTTAACACACTGGTGACTGTCAAATTAAGAGAAGCGAAACAGCAGATCTGAGTACTTGTAGTTACTCAAATGTCTCTGCAAGTCGTTTCTAGTCAGCTTTCTTCAGGACAGGTCACGTGCTTATCTCATTATGGCCGCCGAGTTGCGCTCCTCATTGTGTTCTCTTCATGGCTATGGTGTGTGAGAGAGAGAAAGAGAGAGGGAGGGGCAAAGCGACCACCTTTATACATTTCTCTCCAAATCCTTAGACCAATCAGGCATCGCGGTACAGAACCCAAACCAATCCCAAACAACCACAGTTCAGACCAATGGCCGCTCACACTGCCTTTTCACACCCGCCCTCAAGTAATGGATACCATTTGTGTATGTGAAGCATCCCAGTTTTGTGGCCTTCCTGCAGGGGTTGGTTTATAGAATGTCCTGCATTGAATCCCCCCTTGCCAAACCAGTCCAAGGCACCCCCTCCACCCCCAACCTTGCAATAAAATTCACATCCTGAGTCGACTCTTGGAAAGTTAGACATGAAAGTACAACAAGCCTAACTACACTCTAAGATGACAATTGGTATCTCTAGTTTGCAAATAAAGACATACAGAATATTTATCAACTTATATACAACTAGTAATTAATGAAAAGCGTTAATGAAGTATCACTTGGTGGACTTGCAGCAGGGAGAATAATCAACTGTGAATAAAACTTGTTCAGTGCCCCTGGCAATCTCGTGGACTGGCATCTCCTGCATATGTTGGTCTTAAATCAGATAAACCTGACAATACGAAGCACGTACTACAAGAATAAATGGCACCTCACAGTGGTCTTCTGTGAATGGCCTTACTTTATAATTACATTGCTCCTTATAGAAAAAATGTTCTCTTTACAATTTCTTAGATCTGCTGTTTCGCTTCTGTTAATTTGACAGTCACCAGTGTGTTAAAATGCATAGAATATGGCCAATGAGTATGGATGCAACAGGTGATTGTCATTTAAACATCGATAAACACTCAGTGGCTACTTTCTTAGGTCCACCAACTCATTAACTAACGCAGATAGCCAGGACCCCCATACAGCCAATCACAAGGCTGCCATTCGTCATATAAAAGCACGCCAGCAGAATCCAGGGGTTTAGTTAGCATTTTATCAGACATTAGAATGGGCAGTGAGTGACTGTGGTGTGATTTAGACATTGCGGTGGTCCTGCCATCTCGGAGACAGCTGGTCTCCTACAAGTTTGTCTCACTGAAGTCCCCAGAGTTTACAGTGAATGGGTGCAAATAAACAAGCAAATCAGAAAATGTAGTGATGAGCGGACAAAGGCCGCTGTGAGGCCTCTGATTGTGCCAGTAAAAGATCTGAAAGCTTTGAAATTAGTGACGTCTGGTGGACCAGAGGAGTCTCAGAAGCCACGAGCTCGACAGGGCTGGCCGAGGATGTACACATACACACCTGAGCTTTAAAAGCCTAAGAACACTATTAATGGGCGTTCACTTTGATCTTAGGATAGTCATGCTGTCATTTAAATGTTACAGTGACTCTGCATGTTAGTATTGGTGGCATTTTTTTTATTGTTTAAGTGTGTTCTCCTGATGATGGAATTTGTTTCCATTACAGCAGTCATTATGAATATTGTAGCATCGTGCCAGTGCTCACCTGCACCGAATGCCCATGGACTGTCACTCTTTACATGGCTCTTTTAGGTAGCTCGCTGTCAAGTCTGTGATGGCTGGGGCAATTTTCTACACTGTGGTGGGCTGGCAATGTCACTACAAGGGTGGCCCACCAAATGAATTAAAAGGGCAGGCTCAGCTATGGGATGCATTATGGATAAAACATGAGAAAGACCCAGTTAAGATGTGGGAGAAGGTGTAAGGGTCAGATAAGATCAAAACAAAACTTTTTGGCCAGACTTCAAATAGGTATATATGGCATAAAACTAACACTGCCCATGCCTCAAGAAACAAGAAACACCATACCTACAGTGAAATACGGTGGTGGCAGCATCATGCTATGGGGATGCTTTTCGTATGCTAGGACTGGGAGCACTGAGCTGAAGGAATGATGGATGGACACAAATACTGCAGGAGAACTTATTCCAGTCTGCTGTGAACCTACGGCTCTTGAGATGATTTATCTTTCAGCATGTCAATGGCCCTAAACATGGGGGCAAAGTTACACTGGAATGTCTGGAAAAACAGAAAGGTGAATGTTTTGGAATGGCCAAGTCAAAGCCCTGATCGTAACTCAACTGAGAATCTGTGGCAGTATTTCAAAACTGCTGTCCAGAAACTCCATCCCACCAACCTAGAGGATCCCTATAAATTCATGAGGAAGAGTCGCTCCTGAACAATGTGCAAAACTGGGACAAACTTACATACCCAAAAGAATGAAGGATGTTATTGTAGCAAAAGGGTTCTTGACAAAGTATGAATGTGTAGGGCTTGGATACTTTGGCAAACAAGAACTTTGGAGTTTTTCTTCTTCAGTTAAATATCTATAGAGAGTTTAGATTGACACAGCATAAGAGAGAGATTGGGAGCATGCACCGATACAGCGCGTTGTCACACCCACCACAGGATCCCAAATTAGGACTTGAGTGCAGTCGTGCGATGGGTGACACCTCAGCACCACACCAGATCAAATGGGATTGAACAATGTGAGTTTTTTTTTTACGGTGGCTGGAGTGCCAATCATGTCACCAACCCCCAAATTTCTCTTGAAAGTTGGAGGACCTTCTTGCAGTTTAACGTCCTACTCAGGACGGAGCAATTGCTGGTTAAGGGCCTTGCTGAAGGGCCCAATGGGGTGTAATCTAAATACAAGGAGAGACTGGAAACCAACTGAAGGACTGATTTGCATCTCCGTCTGGCCCGGCCTGCGCACTCTCACAAGCTATCAACAGAATGCCAGTAATTTAACTTCCCTTGTCCCTGTCCAGATGAATTAAAATTTTCTTTGTACCCCCTTAAACCTGAAATCCCAGATCCCCTCATTAATGACCGCCACCTAAGCACAGGGCTTTGTGTTACTCAGTAAGCCTGATGTGCACAGGACCTTTAGGACAATGGAATCCTGCAAAGCAGCTGCTCCAGATGGAGGTTCACCCCACACTCTCCAGACTTTGACAGATCAGCTTACCACCGGAGTCACAGATATTTTTAATCGTCCAGTGTGCCCGTGTGCTTTAAGAAATCCACCATAGCGCTGATGCCCAAGGAAGCCATTGTAACTGCTGCCTGTTGGCACTTATTCTTGGAAAGGCCACCATGGATTCAGAAAGTATTCGGCATCCTTGAATTTCTGCACACTTTATTGAGTTGTACGTTTAATTCTAAATGGAATTTTTTACCCATCAGTCTGCACTCAATAACCCATAATGACAAACATGAAAACATGTCTTCCAAAAGGTTAGCAAATCTATTAAAAAATGAAAAACTGAAATCTCACATTCATAGAAGTATGCAGACCCTTTGTTGTGGCAGTCCAAACTGTGGTCAGGTGCCTCCTGTTTGCTTTATTTCTCCTTGAGATGTCTTGAGAACTTGTTTGGCGTCCTCCTGTGGCAAACTGAATTGACAGAATGATGCAGAAGAGAGGAGTCAGGTGAAGAAAGAATTGTCTAAGGAACTAAGGAGCTAGTTATTGACTTGAACCACACCAAAGAGCCTCTATGTCCAGTCACTACTCATGTAGTCAATGTAGAGGTGGTCCACTGCTACAAGTTCCTGGGGGTCCATATCAATGATAGGTTGGACTGGTCTGGTCTCATAACACAAAGGAATTATACAAGAAATGGCAGAGAGACTCCTTTTTCTTGGGAGACTGCGCTCCTTTAATGTGTGTAGTGACATTCTTCACATCTTCTCCAACTCTGTGATGGCCTGTGAGATTTTCTACACTGTGGTGTGCTGGGCTGGTAACATCACGTCAAGAGAGGCCCACCAAATCAACAAACTAATTAAAAGGGCAGGCTCAGTTACAGGACGCACCCCTAGAGATAGTAAAGGAGGAAAGAATTAAATCAAAACTGAGTGCCATTATGACCAATGCTGCACATCCTCTCTCTGACACGCCAACACGGAGGACTTTCAGCCAATGCGATTTCCACACTGTAGTGTGCTGTGGCGTGCAGGGCTGGTAACATCACTTTCAAGAGAGGCCCACCACATCAACAAACTCGACCTCTTGGAGGTAGTCATGGGAGAGAGAATGAAAACAACCTTGATGGCCATTATGAACAATGCTGCACATCCTCGCCATGACACATAAACACTGAGGACTTACAGCCAATGAGTTATTCAGCACAAGTGTGTCAAGAAACACTAAGGAGGCTCCTTTACACCAACAGCAATACGCCTGCATAAGGCTTCATTGGGACTGGGACTGCAAAGTCGGAAGTTTTCTTTCTTTTTAGTTTTCCTTCTTTTAGTTGGGCAGGGCTGTGGGGTCCAGTGGCTGTGGGGCATCTGTTGGTGAAGAAAGATTCACGGATCTTGACTTTGCTGATGATGCTTTGATCTTCGTGAAGTCAATGGAGGCTCTTATCATGGTGCTCGAGAGACTGAGTGAGGAGTCTGAGTGTCTGGGCTTGCGAGTGTCCTGGATAAAAACCAAGATCCAGGCCTTTAATGATCTCTTGGGCACAGCCATCAGCAGTCTGTCTGTCTGCGGAGAGAGTGTTGACCTCATCAAGAGGTGTACTTACCTCGGCAGTGACATTCATGTCTCTGGTGACTCTTCCTATGAAGTCAGTAGATGGATTGGGAGAGTATGGGGGGTCATGAGGTCACTGGAAAGGGGTGTGTGGCACTCCTGATATTTGTAAAAGGACGAAGGTCCAAGATTTTAGAGTCCTGGTGCTTCCTGTCTTGCTATATGGTTGCGAGACATGGACACTATCCAGTGACCCGAGATGAAGACTGGACTCCTTTGGTACTGTGTCTCTCCGGAAAATCCTTGGGTACCGTTGGTTTGACTTTGTGTCGAATGAACGGTTGCTCATGGAGTCCCGATTGAGGCACACTACCTGCATTGTGATGGAGCATCAGTTACAGCACTACAGCCATGTGGCACGATTCCCTGAGGGTGATCCGGCACATTGGGTTCTCAGCAATGGTGATCCTAACTGCTGGACCAGGTCAAGGAGATGCCCACATAACACCTGGCTGTGGCAGATAGAGGGTTATTTCCGCAGGGTGGGACTGGACCACATGTATGTCTGTGGGGGTGCCAACCCACATCTCAAGCTGTTTTGACATGTAGTGGGTGCAGCAACACCCCATACCAGTGCATGCCCCCAACCTAACCTTTTAGTATTTATGGTGTGTGTTCAGACTCTAGTGATATATTTATTTATTTATTCAGCTATTGAAAAAAGGCAAGTTTCCACCTGAGGACAATTGAAGTTCTATTTTACGAGAATATCTCTGCATACTCTTTTCAGAGCGAGTAATAATAATAATACACACCAATCAGCTACAACATTAAAACCTCTGACAGGTGAAGTGAATCGCACTGACTATCTTATTCCAGTGTCATCTGTCAAGGGATGGGATATATTAGGCAGCACGTTAGTTCTTGAGGGTGACGTGTCAAAAGAAGGAAAATTGGCAAGCGTAAGGATCTGAGCGACTTTGATTGGGCCAGATTGTGATGGTTAGACGACTGGGTCTCCAAAACAGTAGATGTTTGGGGCATTCTTGGTATGCATTGGTTAATACCTACTGAAGTGGTTCAAGGAGGGACAACCAGTAAACCATTGGGTGCCCAATTCTCATTAATGCGTGTAGGGAGCGAAGATTAGCCCATCTGGTCTGATCCCACTGAAGAACTACTATAGTAGAAATTATAGAAAAATGTAATGCTGGCCAAAGCAGAAAGGTGTCAGAACACACAGTGCATTGCAGCTTGCTGAATATGGAGCTACATAGATGCAGACTGGTCAGAGTACCCATGCTGACCCCTGTCTACCACCGAACGTGCCTACAATGGCCATGTGAGCATCAGAACTGGACCATGGAGTAATGGAAGAAGGTGGCCTGGTCTGATGAATCATGTTTTCTTTTAGATGATGTGGATGGCTGAGTGGGTGTATGTCATTTACCTGGGGAAGAGATGGCAGCAGGACGCACTATTTGAAGAAGGCAATCCAGCGGAGGCAATGTGATGCTCTAGGCAATGTTCTACTGGGAGATCTTGGCTCCTGGCATTCTCTTTCTCTTGGGACCTCTTTCAGCATGATAATGTGCCCTGCCACCCTGCAAAAAGTATTCAGGAATGATCTGAGGAACATGGCAAAGAGTTCAAGATGTTGACTTGACCTCCAAATTCACCAGATCTCAATCTGATCGAGCATCTGTGGGATGTGCTGGAAAAACAAGTGCAATCCATGGAGGTCAAACCCTCAAAATTTATATAATTTACAGACTTAAAGGATCTGCTGCCAACGTCTTGGCACCAGATAGCACAGGACATCTTCAGGGGTCTTGTGGAGTCCATACCTCAATGGATCAGAGGTGTTTTGGTGGCACAAGGGGTTCCTACACAGTATTAGGCAGGTGGTTATAATGTTGTGGCTGATCGGTGTATATAGTGGATTTCCTACTGTAATATCTAGCAGATAATAAACAATACATAGCAAATGTAAAAATATCAAACAGCATACCACTGTCACTGATGAATTTGTCAATAAGTCCTTAGTGTTGGAACATTTCCTGTCAAAGGCTAATTTTTCTAAATGACAATCTAAGTGCGCTTCTTTCTTTAAGCACCTGTGATCCATTTTAATGAATCAGTGGTCGTCCGGCACTCAGCTGCACTCTTAAGTTGCCCCTTGACATTTATTTATGGTCAAAGTCTCTCACAGAATGCCCACAGCGACAGCTAATCCGCACTGCAGATGATCCCTTTACAGTGGTATCCCCGTGGCGAGGACTATACTTGGCACATATTCATATTCTTGAAGCTGTAGGTGTGCTCCTTCTATTGTTTGCTAGCAGCCCGCTGGTTTTTAAAAGCCCACATGACTGCCGTCAAGTCATTTCTCTAGACACACTGGGCGGTGGGATTATCACGCCGTTGGCTTTATTACGGTGTTAATATCTTGATCTGACAAGCATACCATTATAATGAAATGCATTATGTTTCCCAAAAGTGTGTTTATTAGATTTTTTGATAGTGATATAATTGATCTTTCTTTCTTTAGGGAAAAAGGTTTTCTACCCAGTCCTTTTCAGCCTGTATAATCCAGCTTTAATCTACGGCCATCATGATCCAGCGCCGTCTATAGAACAGCAACTGGTATGTCTTTATTTTTTATTAGAATCGAATTAAGGCTTTTCCATGCTAATTTAAGTCTTCTTTGTATGTCATGACTAATAATGAGCAAACCCCGCTGAATCAATTCTCCCCAAGTTTGTTGAAAACGCAGAAATGTTCTGGAAGTTTGGAAAACTTGGCAAAATGCACTGAAGTCAAAAGAGAAGAAGAAACTTTATAATGGCGCAATTGTCTTTAAAGCATCTGTGAGGTATAGGGAAGCATCTGCCAACTATGTTGGACTGAAAACCGTGACTAACAATATGCCAGTGCCAACCGCTATTCCACCATGCATCCCTGGGATAAAATTATACTCAAGGACAACAACACTCAGAGTCCTTTATCTCCCTCACTGCATCTCCTGAGCTCCTATCACTCTGACTAACTGACATCCACTGAGCCTGTAATACAAGACTTATATATTCACTACCCAATCTGCGCTACATAGCAAGGCGCATAGCATGCTTAATCTAGCAGTGAAGACACAATGTACAGTGAATCATTATGGTCAGCTAATGTACCCCTCAAATACCAATACTGCAACAGTGCAAATCTGGTATAGTAGTGATATCACGCATGAGTGTATACTCCGTAAATTATTCACGCAAAATTAAAGCAGATCAGACAGAGCCATGAAATGTGAGGTGGAATACGCGGACATACGCATGCAAGAAAGTTTGGCACATTTTTCTTTCACTGTTTTGTGTCTCACTAGATAAGTGAGAGACTGAGAAAGATGACAGACACATGAAAGCAAATCAGCCCCACAGCACCTCAAGGGTCTCAATGCTTTGGATGAGGCCCTCCAGTGGCAAGTAAATGAGCCCTTTGGAAATCTCTACATTTGTCTTTAAATGCTGTCTGATTTTTTATCGAATTCACAATAATGAACAAACACAATTGTTTTAACTAATAATGCACAAATTATTGTATTTTTCCTGTATTATCGAACACATCATTCAACCATTCACAGGTGTAGGTTGGAAAAAAAATATGTGAACCCCATAAGCTGATGACTTTAACATAAGATAATGAGAATAAGAAGTTAGCAAACCTGGAGTCCAGCCAATGAAACGAGATTCGAGGAGTGGTTTTGAGATACTTTGACCAATAAAAAAGACACAACCATTTTAAGTTTACAGTTCACAAGAAGCATCTGCTGAGGTGAAGAGGGCCTCACAAAAAAAAGATCTCAGAAGATCTATGATCAAGATTTGTGGATTTGCTTAAAGCTGGAAAGCATGACGGGTGGCACTGTGGCACAGTGGTAGCTCCTCCCTGCGTGGAGTTTGCATGTTCCCCCAGTGTCTGCGTGGGTTTCCTCCGGGTGCTCCGATTTCCTCCCAAAGACCGAAGATGTGCAGGTTAGTTGCATTGGCGATTCTAAATTGTCGCTAGTGTGTGGATGTGTGTGTGTGCTCTGTGGTGGACTGGAGCCCTGCCCAGGGTTTGTTCCTGCCATGTGCCCTGTGCTGGCTGGGATTGGCTCCAGCAGACCCCCGTGACCCTGTAGTTAGGATATAGTGGGTTGGATAATGGATAGATGGATGGATGGAAAGCATGACCAAGTAGTTTCAGGAGAGTTTGGAAACTTGTCAGTCCACGGCTACGCAAACTGTATAAATGGAGATGATTTAGTACAGCGGCTGCTCTCCGTAGAAAATGACTTGAAAGACACAATGCAGAATGCTCGATGAGCTAAAAAAGAACCACAGAGTAACCGCTAAAGGGTGCTAAATCATGGGAACAGGTTGACATCTCTGTTCTTGAGCCTACCACACGCAACACATTGGACACACATGGTATTAAATGGAGGAGGAAGCCATTCCAATTCTATTGGGAAAATGTTTTGTGGACTAATTAAAGTAAAGTTGAATTGTTCAGGAAAATATACAGAATGATATAAGGTGTAAACAGTGGAAACAGCATGCCAACATAAAACATCATCCCACCGGATAACTACAGTAGACTTGGAATCGTGATTCCGGGATGCTTTGCTTACGCGGGGCCTGGACGATTTGCTACCATCAAGGGGAAAATGAATTCCCGATGTTATCATGGTGTCCTACAGGATAATGTCAGGGTGGCTGAGTGAAAATCGATAGAAGCTGGGTAATGCATCAATGACCTAAATGTTGAAGTAAATATACTACAGGATGGCTTCAAAAATAGAAAATCCACTTTTTGGGGTAGCCCAGTCAGATCCCAAACCTTAACCGAATAGAGAGGCTGTGGAATGAGTTCAAGAGAGCTGTTCACACCAGACATCCTAAGAACATGGCTGAGCTGAAACAGTTCTGTAAGGAAGAACGGCCCAACATTCCTCTTGAACGTTGTGCAGGTCTCATCCACAGCTACCAGAAGCTCTCGTTTGAGGTTATCACTTCCAAAGGACATTCGACCAGTTATGAAATCCAAGGCTTCACTGACTTTTTCCACAGCACACTGTGAATGTTTGATGGGTACATTCAATAAACAACAACAACAACAACATTTATTTATATAGCACATTTTCATACAAAAAAATAAATAAAAAAAAAATAATAAAAATAATAAAAAAAAAATAAAGACGTGAAAGATTATCATTTTGTGTTATTAGCATGAACATACTGTGTTTGTCTCCTCTTGTGACTTAAATGAAGATCAAATCACATTGTATGGTCAATTAACGCAGAAAAGCAGCTCACTACAAAGGGTCCACGTATTTTTTTCTTGCCACTCCTTATAGCAAGAAGGCCTTTAGACTGGTGCTTTACTTACAAAAGTGTTCCACTCCAGCAAAGTGTCAAATCCCGCAGTCTGTCTTAATCCATGCAGAAGAGCAAAGCAGAGTTCCTCCCAGTGCAGACTCCATAAATATAATGGCATCCTGTAATTATCTCTGCAAAGAGAAGACAGTTTAAAACACAAAGCCCCCATTTCTTGACCTAATTTAATAATGTGGATCTCTGCACCTGGGCTGTTTTGGTCAAATGTTTTATCTCAGCACACTGAAGGTTTAGTTCCTATTTGGCAAATATGTTCTTAAAGATTTATTACATAATCATGTATCTGTCTACAGTGTGTGTGTATTGTAATCACAAGAGAGTACCACTGAGCCCCAAAACCACAGACACAAGGTCTCCCAACACAACTGCAGGTTATGCCAACCACTTCTAACAATGAACACGGCCAATAAGACTCTGTTCTCTCCTTTTGCCATCCTGGTGAGTGTTGCCTGCTGCCTCCTGACTCTTCGAGGAGAAGCTGTGAGCTTCATTTAAAATGGACACTGGACTGCGTCCAGTATCACAACACTGGCCATCTGAAGCACTTCTAGGTTGTGTGGAAACCAGGGCAGTCCTTCCCTGGCAGTGTCCTCTGGTAGTACCCAAGAACCCCGACAGTGCTGCTCTTCTAGACTCTGATTCCTATGCCACTCTATGGAACTCCTAACTTGGTTCAGCCCAAACAAAAAACACTGCCACTTGCAGTATGGGGGAATGAACTGCTGTTGGAATCCACGTTTGCCCAGTCCATCTATTACTCTTCTCTCCCAAGTGGGGCATTCTGGCCAGGTTCGGTCTGCACTCCCGCCGTCCTTCCATTATGTCCTTCTGGCTGGACAAAAAAAACATCCCCCATGCCAGCCAGGATGCCTGTCCTTCTTCCGTTGCACTTACACTATCTATCTATCTATCTATCTATCTATCTATCTATCTATCTATCTATCTATCTATCTATCTATCTATCTATCTATCTATCTATCTATCTGTGTGTCTATCTACAGTGTATCTATCTATCAATCTATCATATAGTGCCATTTATTTCTATCTATCTGTCTAACTAATATAGTCCATTTCACATATCTGGCAAAATTATATGGTGTCTGTCTGTCTGTCTGTCTAACTCAGGGTGGCTTAGTGGTTGACACTGTTGTGCAAAGATCCATGCCCTCTCCATGTATTGGTTTCATCTTCTCTACGTGTCCATATAGGATTCTCTCTGTGTACTGCAGTTCCATTTCATCCCACAGACAAGCTGCTCATGTCAACGATCAACACTATAATGAATGGATTTTACCAGAAATGAACAAGGATGTCATCTAGGTTTAGATCTTAGACTCTGCATGGATGGCATGAGGGAGTGTCCAGCTAAAAGGAAGCTGCCAAAGGCAACAGACCCAAGTGTTTATCTTTGTATCTTTTTAATTTTATTGCTGCTTTTATAGGTCATCAAGAAGGACACAGGATTCTGGAGGGATTTCGGCTTTGGAATGACTTGTCAGTACCGGTCAGACTTTATTAACATAGGTAAGCACCAGGAAAAACTGCAAGGTTATGTTGCATTGCATGCTTAGGTTCAAGACAAATATGAGTAATGAAGATGTTCTCTGTGTTCTCTGAAATGAGGTCTGATGAAGAAATTAGAACATGAGACAATCTAGACAAGAACAGGCCATTCAGCCCAACATAACATGCCATCCTATCCACATAATGTTTCCAAAATGATAGTATATCAGGTCTAGTTTTGAAAGTCCCTAAAGTCCTACTGTCTACCACACTACTTGGTCACTTATTCCAAGTGTCTGTGGTTCTCTGTATGAAGAAAAACTTCCTAATGTTTGTGAGAAATTTACCCTTAACAAGTTTCCAACTGTGTCCCCGTGTTCTTGATGAACTCATTTTAAAATACAAGTCTCGATCCACTGGACTAATTCACTTCATAATTTTAAACACTTCAGTCATGTCTCCTCTTAATCTTCTTTTGCTTAAACTGTAAAGGCTCAGCTCTTTTAATCTGTTCTCATAATTCATCCCCTGTAGCCCTGGAATCAGCCTAGTCGCTCTTCTCTGGACCTTTTCTTGTGCTGCTATGTACTTTTTATAGCCTGTAGACCAAAACTGCACCCAGTACACCGGATGAGGCCTCACCAGTGTGTTATAAAGCTTGAGCACAATCTCACTGGACTTGTACTCCACACTATTAGGGCGCTATATAACCTGACATTCTGTTTGCCTTCTTAATGGCTTCTGAACACTGGCTGGAAGTTGATAGCTTAGAATCCACTATGACTTCTGAATCCTTCTCATAAAGTGTTTTCTCGATTTTCAGACCGTCCATTGTTTATTTAACACTCCCTATGTGTAATACTTTACATTTACTGACATTAAGTTTCATATGCCACAAATCTGCCCAAGCCCGTAAGCTGTCCAAGTCTCGATTATCTGCCAATCCACCCATCTTGGTATCATCTGCAGACTTAACCAGCTTGTTACTTATATTCCTATCTAAATCATTTATATAAATTAAAGAAGTGGCCCCAGCACTGTCCCCTGTGGGGCACCTCTCTTAACATCAGCCAGTTCTGATGAGGTTCCTCACACCTTAACACTCTGCTTCCTGTGTCTGAGCCAACATTGTGAGGCACTTTGAATTTGTGCCATCTTTTGTTCCATAGCAGTGCTTCCTGTGACACGTTGCAAGGTGATCAGGGACACTTTGACTGACAAAATAATGTCTAAGCTTGAACTTCAATGCTGAAATGTGTAACGTTGGCAATATTCATAAATAACATCATACAAGGTTGGTATCTTTTCTACACATATCCCAAAGATTCAATTCAGTTTGTGGGTAAAGTACAACATTTCATGTAGCACACATACACAATTATGAATATTCATACAGTAAAACAAAGCAATATCAGTGTGATTGATGTGACATGATCTTAAAAATGTCTGTCCATTAATATTATTATTAACAAAAACCCCAGTCAACAGCATTAATGGAGAAAATAAACCTTTGGGAGCCCATGGTTGGATATAACGCAAAGTCAGACATAAACACAGTTCTGAAGACCACCACACGACCATCCTATGCATTCTGAAGTGTAGGTTTGTGCTGGGCAGTGTAATCAGACAACAAAATCTTTCGATTCCGATGCTCCCAGTATCTCAGATCTTTCCCATGGGTAGGGAACAGCATGGCAGTAGAGCAGTGGCACCAAGTGCCACAAGCAGACACTCGGAAGAGAAGCAGAATGGTGGAGGGTCAGTAATAGTGTACAGTTAATGTTTTACTCCCATTTCTGTACAAATGACTAACAAACAGAAGGTTAATAAGCCCCGCTAATCAGCAGCTCTAATCAGGTATGCTTGACTAAAGTTGTGAGTCTTCGGATTGGATTTAAAGGCTGAGATAAAATGGGGCATCTCATACAAGCAGGCAGATCATTCCACAGCTTTGGACCCTGTAGCTAAAAACTTGACCTCCCATTGTTGTTCTATCAATCCTTGTAATCTTTAGTAGGCGGAATCCTAAGATTTGAACGCACACTTCGGTGTTATATGTATTGAGAAGGTCAGGTACAGGGCCTTCAGAAAGTATTCAGATGCCTTCACATTTCTACACATTTTGTTATGTTGCAGCCTTATATTAAAATCGTTTAAATTTATTTTTTTTCCTCACCAAACAACACTCAGTGCCCAAGAATGACAAAGCAAAAGCAAGACTTTAGAATTCTGATTTTCACCATTAAAAAAATGAAAATACCACATTGACACAATGTCTTTAGTTGAAGCCCCTTTGTTAGCATTTCCAGCCTGAAGACACGACAACCTTAACACACCTGGATTTGGAGATTTTCCTCCATCGTTCTCTGCAGATCCTCCCAGGCTCTGTCATGTTGGATGGAGACCATCGGTGAACAGCCGTTCTCAGGATCTCTGGAGATGTTTGATTGATTTCAAGTCCACGCTCTGGTGGGTCAACTCAAGAACATTCACATAGTAGACGCTGAGTCACTTCTGTGCTGTCGTTGCTTTGTACTTAGGGTCATCGTCCTTCAGCCCAGTCTGAGGTCCAGAGGAGTCCAGAACAGGTTTTCATTAAGAATATCTCCGAACTTTGTTTCATTCAGCTTTCTCCCATGCCAATTACTAGTCTTCAAGGCCCTACTGCTAAAAAACTAGCCCTACAGTATGGTGGATTCACCGTCACACTACACCTTTGGAATGTTATTGTACAGGTGATGACTGGTGCCTGGTTTCCTATTGACGTGGCTCTTGGTTTCGTCAGACCAGAGCATCTCGTTCCTCACAGGCTGAGGGCCCTTCAGGTGCTGTCACAGAGGTCATGGATTGGCCGGCACTCCTGCTGGGTTGGATGGTTTCATACCCAGCTGAGAAGCCTTTATAATGGATGCATAGAGGGAAGCCTCCCAGGGCCATGTGCTCCCCCATTGTGTTAGGTAGCAACATCCGTCTGCTCGATCTCCCATGTGCACACCCACAGGGCTGCGTGGGAGTTGTAGTCCAAATGGGCATCCCTGCTGGGTTTCTTGGGAGCCACCAAAGGGAACTGCCTTCAGCCTTATAAAGGTTGGCCAATCCAGAGTCTCTTGTGGTTCATTTGAATGCACTTGGGAGTTGGTGAGTGTGGTAGTTATTTCTGTGCTTTGTTCTTCTATGATTTATTGGATTTTTGACCTCTCATTTCAGACTCCATAAAGCCCTGCTCTCCAACACACCACTTGGTTATTTATTCCACATTTCTCCAACATCCTGCAGACGACTGTAGTGGTCTGGCATCACGTCTGGGCTAGTTTGTGAACTTGTTAGGTTAATGGTTGAACTCGCCTGATATTAGTGTGCCTTGTGGTAGACTGACACCTTGCATCAGAAGTAATGTCTACCTTCCCGTGACATGGACTAAGTGGCTCCAGAAAATGAAGGAATGAATTTAATAGAATATTTTTAGTAAATTAGGTGAAAACTGATATATTATCAGAAGGTGTAATTATTTTTCCCTGAGGAAAGATTTGCTTTCTTCTTTAAATTCACCCATTTTCTGAACCCAATTGCAGCACAGGAAGCACCCCGCGATAGGACTCCAATCTGCCACAGCTGTTTTGTTCAACTGTTTTCAAATGTGAGACTTCAGCTGAAATGAAGAAGACAGAACTATTCACGTCCCTTAGTAGAAGGGTCCAAAAAGCTGCTTTTGCTGATTGCTTTTGAAAGGACCTTAGAAAATCAAATTTGCAGTAATGTTTTGATGTTATAAAAGACTTCGGAGGATATAAAACCTTAGCATTTACCTGCCAAAGCGGTGCGTAGCTCATCTTTTTCTTCTTTTAGCTCAATCTGAAGATGTACATTTTGACAAGTGCATTTCATCACATTATTTCTTGCTGGTCTATAATAGAATCCCCAGCTTCCTTTAGTGTCAAAACATGGTTACTGTTAAATGACAGTGGGGTGAGCGCGCTGAAATGCGACACTTGGCACATCTACACGACTTTGGGAAAGGTAACAGGGAATCCAACCTTCCTCTGTTGTGCCTGGGCTGCTCATAAATTATTAAAATGACATCTCAAATAAACAGAAGCTTTTGTAAAACTGAGTCAATGCTCTCAAAGTGTGGAGAGTCGAAGCCCTGGCCTCAATGACTCCTATAGCCGTTCTCAAGGAGCTGAACTGGGGGGCTGCATCTCTCATGAAGCCCCCAGATGTTTGCACCAATTTATACAAATTCAGTGGAGATGTTGAGTGATGAAGTCTCACGCATGGCAAAAAGGAGTTGGGACCTCCAAAAAGTGCCACAAGAATCTTCAAGGGCCAAACCAGAAGAGACTCGCTCTTGACGTGCTTATCCCCCAACTACTACCTGCAGGCTTCAGCCTGATCAGGCCCAAAATGGGAGAACAGTCTTAAAATATAGAAATGCCTTACAAGAGAAATAAAAAATGTAACCAGAAGGAAATGAGTATTCTTTATGGGTGAATATACTGTATGTATTAATCTATACTAATAAAAGGCAAAGCCCTCACTGACTGACTGACTGACTCATTCACTCACTCACTCACTCATCACTAATTCTCCAACTTCCCATGTAGGTAGAAGGCTGAAATTTGGCAGGCTCATTCCTTACAGCTTACTTACAAAAGTTAGGCAGGTTTCATTTCGAAATTCTACACGTAACGGTCATAACTGGAACCTACTTATGTACATATATACGGCCATAGCCTGCAACTCGGTCGCCAAGTGAGGCGGAGTTGCGTCCCTCATCGTCACGCCTCCCACGTAATTGAGTGCCTGCCCATATAAGGCCATCCGTCAGCAGCAATCCAGTAGACACGCTGCCGCTAAATATTCGCGGGTGAAGGACTGTGCTTATGCAAACGAAGATGAGATGGTCAGGGATAGACTAGTGTTTGGCACAAACTCAGCGAAAGTGCGAGAGAAACTTTTAAGTGCCGGATCTGAGCTAACATTAAATAAAGCCGTGGACATCGCAAGATCGCACGACATAGCATAAGCACAGCTGAGAACCTTCGATGCATGTACTCCGAGCGGCTCACGTGAACTGACTTTGCAGGACTGGGAAAGGTAAACCCGTGCATGCAGTGTGTGATGTCTCAGATAAAGAGGAAGACGAGCTGTTTATTGATGCAGTAAGAAAGGAACAACCCTCTGAATCTGAACAAGCCTTTGTAGACATATCAATAGGA
>JANRMT010062823.1:1085034-1111874 GCA_026402145.1 Polypterus bichir lapradei
GTACTCCGAGCGGCTCACGTGAACTGACTGTGAACGCAGTACGCAGAGAACAAGTGAGAGCTCCAAGGAGGGCTGAACAAGAAACGCATTACGCAATTGAGAAGGCAGCAAAAGAATATGAAGTGAGTGACGCATACAAGCATATTCATAAGTGCAGCTACTGCGGAAACAAAGCACGGTGTAAACCTTAAGTTTAAATTAAGTTCATAGACACGCTGCCGCTGGCGTTTGTCGTGCCTATGACGAATACGATATTCGCGAGATACAAGTTTAATGAGAAGACGCAGGGTATAAACGAGACTTTTCATCACTTTGTAACGGAGTTAAAATTGCTGGTGAAGGACTGTGCTTATGCAAACGAAGATGAGATGGTCAGGGATAGAATAGTGTTTGGCACAAACTCAGCAAAAGTGCCAGAGAAACTTTTAAGTGCCAGGTTTGAGCTAACATTAAATAAAGCCGATGGCACAGCTGAGAACCTTCGATGCATGTACTCCGAGCGGCTCACGTGAACTGACTTTGCAGGACTGGGAAAGGTAAACCCGTGCATGCAGTGTGTGATGTCTCAGATAAAGAGGAAGACGAGCTGTTTATTGATGCAGTAAGAAAGGAACAACCCTCTGAATCTGAACAAGCCTTTGTAGACATATCAATAGGAGAGCAAGGTGTAAAGCTTAAGTTTAAATTAAGTTCATAGACAAGCTGCCGCTAAATATTCACAGGCAAATCCACAACTTAATAACGGGAATGCCTGTTAAACATCTTAGATTCACGAGTACCGATTTGGGTAGTGAACACTTCGATGAATGAAACCTGTTATCTTTACAGCGGTTGACAAACACGGACTATAACTTGAACACAACACACCCTCCAAATACGAACCTGATTGAAAGAAATAATGATAATCAAATCCTTGACGACAGCAACACTCATAACAGTGACAAAACAATTACGTTGACAATCATGTATGTTATTTTTAAAATGTTTCCTTTTCTTTTTTCATAACTTCTTTAACACACTACTTCTCCGCTGCGAAGTGCGGGTATTTTGCTAGTATATATATATATCTATATCTCTCTCTATATAGTATTTTGCTAGTCAATAATAAGAGTAAGGATTCAAAAAGAGCAAAAAACAGTTGCCTTAAAGGCAATCCCAGGTAACAAAGTGCCAAAATGTAATCCTGAACAATAATCTAAAGACCAGAAAGAAATTTAAAAAAACAGGAACTCCAAACCTTAAAAACAAGACAGGTTGAGTATCCCTAATTCAAAATGCCTGGGGCCAAAAATAATTTGGATATTTTGGGATTTTGGAACTTCACATTGGGGATACTCAACCTCCATCCATCCATCCCTTATCCAACATATCCTAACTACAGGGTCACGGGGGTCTGCTGGAGCCAATCCCAACCAACACAGGGCGCAAGGCAGGAAACAAACCCCGGGCAGGGCACCAGCCCACCACAGGACACACACACCCACACACCAAGTACACACTAGGGACAATTTTAGGATTGCCAGTGCACCTAACCTGCATGTCTTTGGAATGTGGGAGGAAACTGGAGCACCCACAGGAAACGATAACTCACCTGTACTTACCAAATACAACATTCGTGCACAGCTGCCGGAGCTCCTCTTGTCTTTTTCCACAGAGGTTGTGACATCAGGGTGGTCCTGTCTCTTGGGGTAGCACCTACACAGCACAAGATGTGGATGCACATTTAATGGGACAATAAACGTCAGGAATCCCAAAAATACACAGACGGCTGAGCCATTTAATTAAAGTAAACAAAATACCAAGGAAGCAATGACGACCCCAAAAGGCGTCTTTACCGTTTACGACAAAGTGGAGGGATAAACAAAGGGACTAACATAAAATATATAGCAAATAGAGCAAATCGTGCTATCACACAAGTAAGCTGAGACTGACAGAAGCACTTGGCATCCACCATTCTTCATTCTGGATTCCACAAAGCACACAATTTGCTTTTGATTTTTGACTCCATTTTCAAAAGTAAAGTCTGCTCAATGGAGAGTGGAATAAAGACTGGTGGACGCCAAGTACTTTAGTCCGTTTTAACTCAATTCATGGAGAATTGTGATTGTTTTTTAAATAGTGGAAGGATACCAACACTTCTGGAGGATTGATGACCTCTGACTGACTAGGTGACAGTATGTTTTGCCCCAAATTGCCTACATGGGGCGCCAACAGAGAGTCATTGACAACACCAGCAACTTCATGAGATAGAATGGTGGAGACACAATCAGAATTTTGCTTTGGGCCTCAGGATGGCTGGGGCATGCAATGCCAGAACAGGAAGAGGACATAGCACCCCCACCCTTTCGTCTCTGGCATGATGATAGTGCCACGTTCTCTCTGTCAGAGCATTCCTACTCCCTGCTCTTGTCCGGTGTCACAGTCCCTGTCGGCAGTCATCCTGCCTGCTGTGTTCCACCCATTACAGTAACAATATTTAAATAAGTTTGTGCAGTATACCTTTATAATAAAAAGGATTCAGTATATCACAGTAAGACTTTATTTTACACATTTATTAAAAACTAATGAAACATGCTGACTGACCACCAGTCACATGCTGTTCTGTATCCCTCACTTGACACTCAGCAGATTTTGCTGCTCCTCTTCTTCTTCCTATTACAGTGTTCTTCATCATGTCATAAGCCTCTATGATTTGCTTGTCGTGATTTGGAAGTCCCAAAAGCACTTTCAAAAATTGCCCACTAGGGGAAAAAATACTGTGAAAACCCCGACTGGACACCGAAAAGGGCCTTGAAAAGTCTTTATAAAATCGATTATTTATTTTAACAAATAGCTCTGCAGTGCACAAAGCTCCTAAGAGCAAAAAGGAATTACCTGAGAAGGCAAGGCAATCCAGTGCAAACACAGTCCCAATACAGAATACAAAGGCGTAGTCGAAAACAGAACACGGGTTCAAATTATCCAGAAAACACAAAAGGCAATAGCAAAGGGAAAGGCACAGTTAAATACCAGAAACTCTCCACTCCCCAGCGTGTGTGAAATGAACCACCAGCATCTATGGAAGGCCCTCCCATAAACAGAGTAGAGGGCCGTGATTGGCAGGTGGCCTTGCTCCTTGGGGAATCACCCACGAAACACATGGGGCATAACCCAGGCCTTTTCCAGTTATAAATAAACACAAAGAAAAATGTACATAATAAATAAAAGAAACATTAATAGAATTAAATGGCATAAAATGACACAATACAAACAAGAAACACAGCTGTGAACCCCAGCCAGGGAAGAAATGCTGGCTGAAACATGACATTGCTTGTCGCTCAGCAGATGTTGCTTTTCTTTCTGCCATGTCACTTCGTTTGCCTGTAACTTTGCCATGAGAAATCCACAAACAAAAGTCAGTCAGTCTGCTGAGGCTGCCCCAAACTCAGATTTTTTTTTTGAATTACCAGAACATATATGGACATAAGCTTTTCAATTAACACCAAGTTCAAAGATCTAGCCCCAGTAGTTTACAAGTACAGTGGAAACTCGGGTCACCCGAAGTAATTTCCCCCATAGGATTGTATGTAAATACAATTAATCTGTTCCGGACCGTACAAACTGTATGTAAAGATTTTTAAGCACAAAAATAGTTAATTATACCATAGAATACACAGCGTAATAGTAAAGTAAATGTAAAAACATTGAATAACACTGAGAAAACCTTGAACAACAGAGAAAACTAACCTTGCAGTCTCTTTAAAAACAAGCCCGATGCCTTCTTTAACTGCCTTCTCGCGCTCACTCTCTCTCACTCACTCGCTTGCTCACACTCTCTCTCTCTCTCTCTGTCTCTCACTTGCTTGCTCGCTCACTCTCTCTCTCACTCGCTCGCTCGCTCACACTCTCTCTCTCTCTGTCTCTCACTTGCTTGCTCGCTCACTTTCTCTCTTACTCGCTCGCTCACTCTCTCTCTCACTCGCTCACACTCTCTCTCTCTCTCTCTCTCTCTGTCTCTCACTTGCTTGCTCGCTCGCTCTCTCTCTCTCTCACTCTTCAGAGACTGAACACGTGCAGAAGTCATTGGCGCATACGAACTGGAAAGGAAACTGGATTGTTTGTCATCTGAGTGTGTGGTCATGAACAGATGCAAAAGTTTGGCGAACTTTTTGGTCGTAACCCAATTTGTACGTGGTCCAAGACATTTGTGACCCGAGGTTCTACTGTAATTGTGTGAAGGATGGACAGACCATAGCATGTTTTAAATATGTGTGTGTGTGTGTGTATGTATATACTGTATATATATATATATATATATATATATACATATATATATAATAAAAAAATCTTGGGATGAGACATGACTTTTTCAGAGAGATACTTTCACGCTTTGTGCCAAGAGATTTAACCACGCCCGGGGACGGAAATAAAAGACAAAGAGTAGATGACAAAGTAGAATGTCATAAAGAGATTTAAAAACTTTGGCACGGTATACATGCAGAGAAGGTTAGAGATAATGAAAGTACTAAAATTTGAAAGTCTCAAAAAATGATAGTAAAGATCGCATTAGCGCAAACAAACGGAAGTTATTACTCGGTGAAATAACGGAACAGCAAAAAGAGATTGAATATATTGTTCGGATTTAAACTTTAAGTCGCAGACTTGTAGATCGTCTAATTCGTGTTGCCATTGGGGAAAAGTAGTGTTTCTTCAAAATGAAGAGGCGTATCTGCGAGAATTAAAAGATTGGTTGTTTGGTGAAAGTGAAATCCACATACGCGAGCAGCACAGCTGCGAAGTGGCTGACACGTACAGCAGGCCAGGGGGGTTGGTAAGCAAAGCGAGCAGGGGCTTGCCCCCTAGTATTTATATAAGAACAATGGTCTAATAAAAGAACATATTAATTTTTGCACTTGTCAGCGGTGGGAGCCTAGTACAGCTGACCCTAAATGCCCCATTTCTATGTATCCATTGTATGTGTGCTTATTTAATTAGAATAAAAATGGTATCCTGCCCTTCTCCGAAAGGGGGCAGATGTGACTCCTTGTGTCTATGAGAGTCACACCGCCCTTTCCCTTACAACATATCCATTATTGACACTCGTGTTCCTCTATGTTGGAAGGCACCCACATTGGCAGTTTCATATAAGCACACATGCCGTTTTTGACAGCCTACAGACATGCGTAATACTTATCAGTGACATGTTCAGCACAGTTTTCTCTCTGCTTTTTGATAGACCGATGATCCTTTCAGAATTCCTTCATTTCAGAGGAGACCACGTTTACAGAAACTGATACAAATAGTGAGGAGTGAAACGTCAACACTTCTCAATATTATTAGATTGTCAAAAATTAGCAAACTCAGGCCCTTTAAGCCACAGTATGGTGTAGCAGCACACCTGTGTTTGATCTCAGTGTTTAAAGCCATCTTCCCAGTGAGTTTGACCTCCGATTTTGCTGTTGATTAAAATTTGAAAAACTAATTAACAGCTAAGCATTCATCATTAAGATTTTAACTGTGTTGGTAGGTTAAGAGTTTGGAAGTCCTGATTGTGTTTAAGTGTATTGCAGGGTCCATTTGCAGATAGTTAAGAGTTGGTATGGGATGAGCTCGCCCCCTAGTGGTATTCCATATATATTCTGTGAATAGAGATGCACTGTCTGTGCAATTGCTAGAGGGAAATCAGGCTTATATATTAAATAAAAGTTAGTAACATTAGATTAGATTAGACTAGATTAACTTTATTAATCCCAAGGAGAAATTGACATGCATACAGCAGTAGAAACATAAAAAACAAGAATACAGACTCACAGGACAAATAATGCAGCCATTCAATCAATCAATAATTAAACAAAGAAATGTATTTTGTGCAGAAATTTCAAAATGAATTTAACAGGTATGTTGGGAGGAAGCACTGAATTGCCTGATAGCAGTGGGCAGAAGAGACCCCCAGAGGCACCTTTTAGCACACCTGTGGCTATAACTGCCCCAAGAGAGCGCATCCTGGAGGAGATTTGCCACCACCCTCTTTTCCACAACAGCTGTGCCCAGGGTTCTCCCTGTGATGGTGCAGACGTTCCTAAGATGTTTGTTCAGGCTTTGTGCTTCTTTTGAGCTCAGGTTGCTGCCCCAGTACACTGCAGCACAGAACTCCACACTGGCTACTATGGACTGGTAGAACATTCCCGGCAGCTTGCTGTACGCATCAGAAGTCCTGAGTCTCCTTAGCAAGTCCAGTCTCCTCTGGCCCTTCTTGTGTAATATAATCAATGCAATGTTATCATGTAATAAGTTAACAGGAATGTATTTTGTGAATTTATAAATGCAAGCCAACTTTTTTTTTGAGAAATACGTAACGCTAAGGAGGTTAAAGCAAGTTAACTATTCAGTCTTTTTGTATCATATTCCTCTCGTCTGATTATTTCCACCGTGGTTATTGAAGGGACATTTGGTTCAAGTATGTCCTGCATTTCAATTAAGAACACAATCCCAGGGAGCAAGCGCCCCCTGCTGGAGACACCTTCCACAGCCACAGACAGACGTGGCATATTTGTTCATTTTTTTGTTGAATGTATTATTGCTAAGTTCATTTTTCGTTTTTTAATCACACCAATTTTATCTATAGATGCTGTTTAAATGAAGATCACATATTAATATGTCCACATACATTAAAAATGTAAAAGCATGACTGTGTATGTTTCTAAGTTATTATACTCTGTAGTGTATTATACGTACAGGGAGATTCACTCGAAAGAGGCCCTGAACATTCTGTTGCAACTCCCGTTAGGATGAAGCAATCTGAACCAAAAATATACGCTCTACACCTTGACGTATGTGTAATCGATTGTATTACATGCGGTGCTGGAAGTGGTTTCCATTTTCTGCCAGACACATTTCGACGCGGAGCTCCATGTTCCTGAACGTATTGGCAAGCGTCTCGTGGGATAGCAGCAATTTCACATTAATGTTTCCCTTCAAATCTTCCACAGTGCGAGGCTTGTTCTGATAGACTTTGCCTTTGAGTAGACCCCAAAGGAAGAAGTCTGGTGGCATCAGATCCAGCGACCATGGTGGCCAGGGCCCCTTTGAAATTACCCTGTTGCCGAAGAAGGACTCAGTTACTGCCCTGCTCCTTGCCAATGTGTAACACTTTGCTCCATCTTACTGGAAGTAACCTTCTGTTAACTCACGATCATCCAGTTGATTCTGACATCGCTTAAACGAGTTGGTGACACAGTAGGTTCACACCATGAAGACGCGCTGCTCAATACTGTACACCACCATCCCGAAGAGAAGTCGAGTGACTGAGTGAAGGGGTACGGGCGATATGCACCCAGAAGCTGCAAACAGAAGTTAAACCCTCATCGCTCTGACGCAGGGGCATCCCGGCTTGTCTGAAGCTCCATATACTGAGGAGCACACTGCACTTTGTTTCGTTCAGATTGCTTCGTCCTAGCGAGAGTTAGTACAGAATATTCTGGGCCTCTTTTGAGTGAATCTCCCTGTACATAAACAGTGTTTCCACATTTAAGGTGAGTCCTGCTAATTTAAATTACTCACCCTCTGAGTGGACGACTCTTGTTTGGTGTTCTTTGGATTTTAATGTTCTCTTTTATTCCGAGAACAGTGTTTTGACTTAAATGAAAAATCAATATGAACTACAGCAACGTTCACCTGAACAGTCAATTTCTCCATCAGAAGTCATGGACAGAAATCCTGAGTCTCGATAGGCCTGCCGCCTGGCTCTCTGCACCTATGGTCAGACTTGTGTCACCTCTCTGTCGTTGTTTTTATCATCTGTTGAGCTTCAGTTCAGTTCCACTCCATGCTTCCCAGTTTCAATCCCTCTTTGCTTTTTTCAACAGGTGGCTTTGACATCGACATTAAGGGCTGGGGTGGAGAGGATGTCCACCTGTATAGGAAGTACCTGCACAGTAACTTGATCGTGGTGCGGACGCCCGTCCGTGGACTCTTCCATCTGTGGCACGAAAAACGATGCGTGGATGAGTTGACACCTGAACAGTACAAAATGTGCATGCAGTCCAAGGCCATGAATGAGGCCTCGCATGGTCAGCTGGGCATGCTTGTCTTCCGTCATGAAATCGAGGCCCATCTACGGAAACAGAAGTTAAAACCCAGCATCAAGAAGCCCTGATATTCGAGGTGAACGCGTGGACAAGGATTTCAGCCTTCGTCACAGAAGAACTTAGTTAGCATCATTGGTGCCTTTCAGCCATGCAGAGTTGAGCAGCATGGCCGATATCGAGATGTGTCTGTGATACGGGAGGGCTCAATGTTTTAAAAAAAAGTTCCACATCTGAGGAAAGTGGCAAAAATAATCAGGGGGTCGAGTTAAACTTGGACATTCGCGGCTGCGCCAGCCATAAAATTGATGCCCGGGGGAAAAAAAAATGAAGACGCTGTGGGTGTGCGGTTCAATTTTTTAGGATTTGTGAGCGAGTGGTGTGTCGGGTACCCGTACGACACGTTGTTATCCTACAACTAAAACAAATAATGTGAGGTTTGTTGCTTTGTGGCTATTTATGTGAAGACGCAGAGTTGAACTTTAATATATTTTATTATTTAAAATAGACAGTGAAGCTTATTTATAATGCCTGAGGTTTTGACATGACTACAGCGGGTTGCTTTTGAGTGATCATTATTTTCTTTTAATTTCAAAGCTTTCTGTGGATTCACTAAAACAAAACAAAAAAAAAAATTTCAGTGATTTTATATCATTTTTCACTGGTTTAAAAAAAGCCATATTTTATGGATGAAAGTTTTTCTTGGCAGTTTGCACTTGAAATCGTTAGTTAATTTTTTGACAGGATGCAGGATCGGGCCTCTACAGTATAAATCAGTGCCCTTTTCCTGTTTGCTTGTCTGCAATTGCAAAAATCAGGCTAACTAGTGAAAGCAATTATTAAACAACTTTGAGAGTTTGGAAATCCGAATGGTGGTCAACGTTTTTTCATGCCTTTGTGTGCCGGCCTTCTTCTTGTCTGATTTGTTTCAGCTTTTTTCGCAAGGATGCGTCTCAATTGTGTGAATGCTTCAGATTTCTTTCTAGCCATTAAAAATCCAGTCCCGTCCGTGAATGTGGAGGCGGCGTGATGTAGTGGCTAAACAAGAAGCCGAAGCTTGTCTCGTCACTGTTAGGAGCAAGGTAGGCGTCAAACATGGGGGTCACTCACACTGATGTCTTTGGGAATACTGTAAGGGGGGGGGGGGGGGCGCAGGTCCACACAAGTGCTGGCTGGGACCCTGGAGTTCTGAGCCAGCAACGTTGTGCACCTACTTGACAAATGTCCACCTGTCTGTTCATGTACAGCAGGTCAAGCTGATGTAAAAGAGCAGTTTGGTATTTTTCACAGTTACGTGTATACTAGCTGAAGTACCCAGCATTGCCCGGGTTTAGGAAAGAAAGCTTTTTTAAATGGTTACCCTGTTGTTATTGCTAGCTGTCCCATCCGTCATCCACACCACCTCTCGATCAAAGTGTGTTTTTTGGGTCTTTTTGGGTCCGATTGGATTGCAGATTTGCGGTAACTCCTTGCTGGTTTGCAACCAAAAAGGTTGTCATGTCTGACACGTCCTCTTAGTTCAAGGTGACAGAGCAGGAGTTAAACAACAGGAGACCTTTGATTCTCCTTTGTGTTGTGCTGAACTTCCACTCTCAATCAGGCATCACCCAACTCCGGGCTTCAAAAGCACACGACACTCCTCTACATTACAGCAGCACACAGCATTGTTCGGTTAAGTAATCTTCAGTAAGCTCTGGTCATTTTGTTTGACTTGCCCTGAGCCAGCAGGGGGAACTGATGTGTAAACTGCAGCACACAAGAAAAAAAACACTGGGACCCCCAGGGTCAAAATTTTTTGCTCCAAAGTAGTGAGTGCATCTTGTCCGTAGGTCCTTGAAAGCAACTATACAAAACAGGGTCCAGATCGGTCAAAGAGCATAGGATTGTTTAGGGAACATACAGATGTTTTATTTTATATATTTACAAATTGAGAAGTTTATTGGCTAATTGAACCGATTACAAAATGCAACTTTCCTGAAGAAGAGGCCTGAATCGCTTCAAAAGCTTGCATATTGCAATCTTTTTAGTTAGACGATGAAAGGTGTCACATGATTTGAGCATGCATATATATCTGCTGTTATGAGCCATAACACAACATAATTGCTGAAGGAACAGCAAATGTAGAATAATAAGCAGACTAGAGCTTTGGGTGCTTGTTGGGGTCGTCGTAAGACCACCTACAATGCCTGCTGTAAGTGGACAAGCGAGCAGGAAACGTATCCTCACCTCAAGAAAATAGCACCTAGAATCTCTCACACAGTGGCTTACTTCCAGTTTATTTTTGCTGTCACAGACACGGAAGGCGTATTTTCTTAAATCGAAACCTTTGCTACTTCAGTAAGTTGAAAGGCTTTTTTATTCCATATTGGGACACCGGTACCCTTTGGCTCCACTATAAAACGCAAGAACAGGCTAGTTATTCTTTACAATTTATAAATTTGCTTTACTTTAGAACACATTACTAATTGACTAATTAATTTATACCATGACTATGAAGAAAATAACTTCAATTTGAAAAATAACAAACTTATCTTTTAACAAGTTCAATGGCTGCATGGCTGGAGGCTGTGTGATCAATAGCAGGTACTGTCGTGATCTACTATTCTGTGCCCTTAACCGGTCGTCTTCCAGATTACAAATAAATAACAGAATTCAAAAATTCTATACAAGATAGATGGGCTACACAAGAACTACATGTCCTGGTTCCATGGTGCAGTGGTTAGCTCTCAGAACTCCAAGTGATCCAACTTCAAAGCTCGGTGGAACCTTCTTGGGTGGAGTGGTGGCTCTGTGGCTAAGATTCTCTGCGTGGAAGTTGCCGATTCAAATCTCCTTACTGCCAGAAAGGATCCTATTCCTGAAAACCAGAAAACTGCTCCAGAGGTGCTGTACCACAGCTGACCCTTTGCTCTGACCCCCAAAGGTCATGCAAATTTCCTCACGAGGATTAACAAAGCGTCCATCCATCCATCCATCCGTCCTCTTCCACTTATCTGAGGTCGGGTCATGGGGGCAGCAGCTTGAGCAGAGATACCCAGACTTCCCTCTCCCTGGCCACTTCTACTAGTTCTTCCGGGGGAATCCCGAGGCGTTCCCAGGCCAGCCGGGTCCTGGGTCTTCCCCGGGGCCTCCTCCCTGTTGGACGTGCCCAGAACACCTCACCAGGGAGGCGTCCAGGAAGCATCCTGATCAGATGCCCGAGCCACCTCTTCTGACTCCTCTCGATGCGGAGGAGCAGTAGCTCTACTCTGAGCCCCTCCCAGATAACTGAGCTTCTCACCCTATCTTTAAGGGAAAGCCCAGACACCCTGCGGAGGAAACTCATTTCAGCTGCTTGTATTCACGATCTCGTTCTTTCGGTCACTACCCATAGCTCATGACCATAGGTGAGGGTAGGAACATAGAGAGCGGTGGTGATCCCCCTCTTTAAGAAGGAGGACCGGAGGGTGTGTTCCAACTACAGAGGGATCACACTCCTCAGCCTCCCTTGAAAAGTCTATTCGGGGGTCCTGAAGAGGAGGGTCCATCAGATAGCCGAACCTCAGATTCAGGAGGAACAGTGTGGTTTTCGTCCTGGTTGCGGAACAGTGGACCAGCTTTACACCCTTAGCAGGGTCCTGGAGGGGGCATGGGAGTTTGCTCAACCAGTGTACATGTGTTTTGTAGACTTGGAAAAGGCATTCGACCGTGTCCCTCGGGGAATCCTGTGAGGGGTACTCCGAGAGTATGGGGTACCGAATCCCCTGATAAGAGCTGTTCGGTCCCTGTACAACCAGTGTCAGAGCTTGGTCCGAATTGCCGGCAGTAAGTCGAACCCGTTTCCAGTGAGAACTGGACTCCGCCAGGGCTGCCCTTTGTCACCGATTCTGTTCATAACTTTTATGGACAGAATTTCTAGGCGCAGCCAGGGTGTTGAAGGGGTCCGGTTTGGTGGACTCAGGATTGGGTCACTGCTTTTTGCAGATGATGTTGTCCTGTTTGCTTCATCAGGCCGTGATCTTCAACTCTCTCTGGATCGGTTTGCAGCTGAATGTGAAGCGGCTGGGATGGGAATCAGCACCTCCAAATCCGAGACCATGGTCCTCAGCTGGAAAAGGGTGGAGTGCCCTCTCAGGGTTGGGAGCAAGATCCTGCCCCAAGTGGAGGAGTTCAAGTATTAACAAAGTGTATCAAATCAAAATCAAATTGATGTTGTTGTACTGACTTGACTGGGCGAATACTCATCCATCCATCCATTTTACAACCAGCTGAATCCGAATACAGGGTCACGGGGATCTGCTAGAGCCAATCCCAGCCAACACAGGGTGCAAGGCAGGAACCAAACCACCACACGTGACCGATTTTGTGTTTTATTGTTGAAATTAACTTTGATCATTTTAACATTAAAGAGTCAAAAGGGTCTAATTAAACCCACCGTGCTGACTGATTGACCACTCTGTAAGCAAGCACAGAGAATCTGAACTTCATGCCTGGTGCTACTGGGAGTCAGTGTAGTGACCTGCTGGTTGAACCCCAGATGTGCTGCTGCATTCTTAATCATCCACAGTTACTTGGCAGCACATGCAGGTACCCCTGGTAGTGAGGAGCTGCAGTAGTCCAGATGTGACAGAACTCTACTCTGTTAGCCTAAATGTATTTAAGACAGATAAAGCCGTCTGAGTGCCATTTGTAACTACATGGTCATACGAAAAGACAATTTCTCCTTAGGGATCAAGAAAGTATTTCAAATCACATCAAAAATGACTACAAGTCTTTTCTGTTATTAGTCTTTGTGTTCTCCCATAAAGAAGTACGATATGAAATGTGTGCATTGGCTTAGAACTGCCACTAGATGGCACTCACATACTGTAACCTCACCAGCTCTCTTGGCACCGATGAACGAAACTTCTACTTACTGTAAAGAAAACATCTCATCTTCTAACACCACCATACAGGAAGGCCACTCCAGCGCTGAAACTGTAAAGCACTAAGAAGTTTCCTGGTTAACAGAATTCCAGGTAGCTGGAGAATATTATTTTATTTTTTATTTTTTTTTGGCTACCTGAAGAACGCTGATGTCTCTCAATTGTCTTTTTGTAAGTGTGAGGTCATGTTGAAGAGATCATGGGTCACATCCTCTGCAATCCACTTGTGTTAGTGGCGGTCTGGCTACACTGTCTTTTCTTTAAGTCTCATCCTACCTTCTTGGGAAACAGGTTGGATATTCCAGCTTGAGACATGCATAGAAGAATGGCATGGTGACACAAGAGCACCATCATGTGGCAGCGTCCTGATTTTTAACTGGCACAACAACAAAAAGGAGGGTGCAGCAGAAGTAAAGGGCAAGGTATAGCACAGTTTCCCTGACAGCTTTGGGGATTCGGGTTCAACCTCCTGCCCAGTCTGTGTGCGTACTGTGCTGCCCTTCTCCAGGTACTCTGGGCTGCGCCTGTAGAGGGTTTCATTATTTATCAACTACAAGCTTACAGAACACAAGGACTTGGAACGGCTCAGAGGTTAGCACTGTTGCTTCACACATCCTAGAGCCTGGGTTCAAATCCTGAGCCAGTCCTCTTTAGGTTGTCATGATTCTTGTTTTAGATTTAATTTGGGTACTTGGTTTTGTGTTATTTTATTAAGGCATGACCACACTTCATCATTTTTATCTATTTATATTTCGCACCACCATTTTGTATCTAGTCCCAGTAGCCATGTTGTTGCTAGTAGTGTAGCCTGTTGCTTCCTTCATGATATGTGAACAATTTATGCTATTCCCCAGAAGGGATTTAAAGACCCATGTCACACCACCTGACTTTTGCAGTCTTTTTCATTCATTTAGATAATCTTAGTGAGTCAGAGGCAGAAAGAAGAAGCCATAATCCATTCATCCATTTTCCAGATTATCCAAGCAGGGGTGCAGGGAAGCTGGAGCCCAACTTGGCAAACATAGGGTGCAAGGCAGGATCGATTCCTGGACAGAGCGCCACACTTGCTCAATGATGATTTAATTAAACTGGAAGAAATACACCACAAAAACAAATTAAAATAATTAAGACCTTAAAGAAAAGGCCTTTAAAACTAAAACCGAAACCCTGTGGAGGAGCAAATGTTCACCTTAAACAAGCCAAACTCTAAAATGGAAACATCCAAACAAGACCAAGCGGTATTTACGAAAGCCGGTGCCACATCACACAACCACTAGTCGGAGGGGATGTCAAAGTTGACGACTGAAGTTGCTGATCTCATTGCCTGAGGATGTCAGATTACCCAACAAGGAATCGCAGGAGATGTGATGACATTCTAGCACAGTTTCATATTTCCAGAGTATTGCCTGCTTATTCCTTTTTCTGATGAAGTGCTGCCTGACCGAGCTGGTGATTAATGAAATCTTTCCAGATACGGCGAGTTTTGCTGCAGTCTTCGCCCTTTTATTCCTTTTTCTGTTGTGGTACATAAAACGCGAGACATCAGACAGACGAGCCCCTCTTCTGTTTGCAATTTCACTACCTTTATTCCTTGTAAATGCAGTATTATACAAGGGTAATCAATACGTTATTATCCACACTTTTGAGATCCTTATTTTTTTTGAGGGGGTTGGCCTGTACAGCTTTCTCTGCATACATGTAGAAACACGGTGTGCCTGTGATCACACTGGTAAAGTTTGAATCTTCGTCAGTCAATTTTTTTCTTGTTGTTTTATAGGAGTAAACATGACTGCTCCACTGGCCGTTTGCAAGAAGGAAGAGGAGCAAGCAGTGGCCTGCTGTTTATGGGCTGATGGTGTACCGTAGAAGGTTTTCTGCACATTATGGAAGACCATGTTTTTTTACCAAATTGGACTGTTTAAATGAATTGAGAAGCTGAAAATATTCGGCCAAGTGTTAAGCATGAAGAAGGAGTGGAATGCCTGTCCACAGTCACTCCTGACAACAACATTGAGCAAGTCCATACCATCATTCTGACAAACCGACAAGGATTTCAGTCCCTGCTACATCTTCATCCCTGAAGACAGTGGATCACTGCCACTGCTCGCTGCTCTTCTTTGGTTCTTTGGAGTGGACATGTTTACTGTTACCAAGGCAAAGAGGAGAACAAGGATACGTAAACTATTGTGGCCTCAGATTTAGGGAACTCTTTCTTCCTGGGATCCTCATCCAAAGGTAGAATTAGAAAGAACAGGAGAAACCAACACTTAACTTCTTCTTCTTCTTTCAGCTGCTCCCATTAGGGGTCGCCACAGTAGATCATCTTCTTCCATATCTTTCTGTCCACTGTTTCCCTCATCACTTGCATGTCCTCTCTCACCACATCCATAAACCTTCTCTTAGGCCTTCCTCTTTTCCTCTTGCCTGGCAGCTCTATCCTTAGCATCCTTCTCCCAATATACCCAGCATCTCTCCTCTGCACATGTTGAAACCAACGCAAACTCTCGCCTCTCTGACTTTGTCTCTGAACCGTCCAACCTGAGCTGACCCTCTAATGTACTCATTTCTAATCCTGTCCATCCTTGTCACACCCAATGCAAATCTTAGCATCTTTAACTCACTACCTCCAGCTCTGTCTCCTGCTTTCTGGTCAGTGCCACCGTCTACAACCCTATAACATAGCTGTTCTCACTACCGTCCTGTAGACCTTCCCTTTCAGCTCTTGCTGATACCCGTCTGTCACAAATTACTCCTGACACTCTTCTCCACCCACTCCACCCTGCCTGCACTCTTTTCTTCACCTCTCTTCCACAATCCCCATTACTCTGTACTGTTGATCCCAAGTATTTAAACTCATCCACCTTCGCCAACTCTACTCCCTGCATCCTCACCACTCCACTGACCTTCCTTTCATTCACACACATGTATTCTGTCTTGTTCCTACTGACCTTCATTCATCTCCTCTCTAGAGCAGATCTCCACCTCTCCAGGGTCTCCTCAACCTGCTCCCTACTATCACTACAGATCACAGTGTCATCAGCAAACATCATAGTCCACAGGGACTCCTGTCTAATCTCGTCTGTCAACCTGTCAATCACCATTGCAAATAAGAAAGGGCTCAGAGCCGATCCCTGATGTAATCCCACCTCCACCTTGAATGCATCTGTCACTCCCAACACTTAACAATTAATTAAAATAGATACAAAAGAGCAATCCAGTCAAGCAACAACTTACGCCTACATTTTGGACTGGCCATTTGGCCTCAGATTATCAAAATTGGCTGTATTTCGGTCACAAAGTTTACAGGTAATTGAAATTGATGCTCTTTGGGTCTGGTGTAGGTCACTGGTACATGTACTTTAACAAAGCAGTACAAATCGATCTTCTCGTCTCGGCGACTGCACACAGGGTCTGTGTAAGGCAGTGTTTCACAACCACTGGGTTGTGCTGCCGGTGGGTCGTGGGTTGCCGTCATTGGTCCCCGAGTCTGTAATAATAATAATAACAAAAGATTTATTACAATTGGTTTTGGCAAGTTCTTAAACATTTTTACCCTGTTATTTTCCTTAATTTGTTGTGTGACTGTAAATTTAAATGCATGTACGAACGAGTAACTCTGGCACAGTTTAAGCACTGGTTCCATGATGCTGGATTAATGAAACACCAGAAATAACCACTGTGCCATCTGTGACTTGATTTATTCATAATTAGTTATGTATTAAATACTTGAGCAAAAATGAAAAGGATGAAAGGATGGATACAGCTTAAGTTAGTTCATGACGGTTCAGAAAATAGTTGGATGGAGGAGATGAATGGAGTCCATGAGGGCCGCTATCATTAGCTAAAAACGAATCTTTGCATTGTGAAGTGCCACAGCATTGGCCGTTGTGGAGCGTCCCTGCCATGGCTGTCCCTCTGCTCGGGTGGCCTTTGTGTTTACTTAGCTGCTAATGCATTTAGCAGACTGCTCGAGGGATTCTCACAAGATGCTTCCTGCTTCCCTCTTCAAATTTAGCAAAATGCAGCAACGTATTCAAACTACCAAATGTGAGATTCCTGCTAAAATCCACTGAGTGGCCAGACTGTCCAGCCAGCAAGTGCTCAAAGCACCAAATCATTTATAGGAGATGAGTGAGAGGTAATTTTAGGTTTTATTTATAGAAACATTTCTCCTGAATGTAAGTGCTACGAGCTTTAGGCCTGTTCTTAGTTCCTTTGTGCTGCCTCTTTTATCACTTTTATAAACCCCGCACGCAGCACTGATGAGCCTCTACACTCATAGATCATCATGGTGGCAGCTCAGCTCCAGAATAAAGATTCAATTTATTATGCTAGTCATTGGTTTTAACACTTCTGTAAGATTTTTGTCACCATTTTGTTTACTGATGTATGCTGCCATTTATGTTTATGAGTTTATGACCCAGATGTGCGAGGCCTGCGACTTCATTGAGACAACAGGATAAAAGGTTATCATTAAGGTCACACCTCTATACAAGATTGTGAATAACACCATTGTGGTTTATTTTTCAAATTTTTGTCTTTCCTTTTGACTTTGATTTTTGATAATCGGTAGCAGTTTTGGTGCTCGTGTATCGATTATGATCTTTGCTTGCCTCCTGACTACGTCTCCTCTCCTGGTATATTATCTTATTTTAGTATAACATCTAGACGCTAAATGGGGGTTTCCTTTACCCTTTGCCTACATATTTGTGTTTTATTCACAGGGTGTAAACTTGCACATTGCAGTACAACAAGATGAAACACAGAGGAAGATCGTTTACTTCAGAATACACACAAGGAGGCATAATCACCATATCAAATATGGCAAGAGGTGTTGTGTTTGGTATTTATAATCACAATTGTATTCACGGTGTTAATTTTGTTGATAAAAACTTAGACGGAAAATACTCGTCAACGACATTTTTTCTGTGATGAAAAAGGAACAAAACCTAAATAAAAATGCATCAATAATGATAAAAACTAAGACAAATGCTTTTAAAATCAGTGTTGACAAAAACTAAACAAAACGAAAATGTTACAAACAGACAACTGGACAAAGAGTGACGTGCAGCTCTTTGCACATCTCTATTACACATGACGTGGTCTGCCAACAAGTAACAAGCGTGAATGCAGTGGATACGAGCTTGTAATAGGATAACACTAGTTTGTAGAATGAAGCTCACAGGAAAGAACACCACAAACCTGAGGAGGGTTCTACTGTAAAGGCACACCATCCTGATATTCCTGTCCAGGTATGTAATGTTATCCAGGTGGCGACTTGTCCGACGCCAGTACCGTTACCTCTGGCTCTCGTTCACCCTGCTAATGCATCGGTTTATTTTAGGTGTGCTGCTAGTTCGGCTGTCACATCAATAGTAAGGCCGGTAATGCACTCTTGCGTGACTACAAATATACAAATAACTGAGGATGGCACAATAATATGTGAGTAAAAACTGCATATCAAAAAGGCTGAAGACTGGTGACGATACAACACCACATCAACAAAAGCAAAACACCAGAAGTCATGTCTGGTAATGCTGTGTGTTTGAGAATTTCAGTGTGCGATTGGGTAAAACATGCTTATTAATGGAAAAAAAAGCCAACACACAGGCTTTTGTTATTGCCAGCTTTATCACTTTATAAGTTACTTACGAAACTGAACTGTGCAGCTTTGAGAACGCAATCAGATGCACTCAGCCTCAGATGTGAGTTGTAATTCTTTAGCTTGTAGTGTCATGCATTTAGCCAATGAAAGGACGGGGGATTACAGTAATCGCTTTGAATACAGTGTCCTACACAGTGCTTCACAATCATTCCTTGATTGTACATCTACAAGTTTGTCTGCACATCCGTCCATTTTGTAACTGGTGGGTACAGTTCAAGGTTGCAGGTGAAGCCACCTCACAAGCATCCACTTACACATACGGGCACAGTGGCAGTGACGTTTATGACGGTCTACTTTAATGATAAAATATATGAGATTAAAATGTACATTTCAAGATTAATGCCGAAATTTCCACTTTAATCACAAAATAGACCTTTTCACTGTGGCTGTGGCCCAATTGCGCTGCCGTACATTCTGATACTGTTGTGACGGTGCCAAAAAAAAAAACCTGGTATGTGAGACCTTTAAAATGTATCGTGTCATTACGATGGGGAATATGCGACGCTTGAATATAAAAGCACCACGAATGCATTTGTATGCCTGCACTTTGCTTCACCACATCATTCATCAAGCATCGAAGCGTGCACATTGATCCCATAGGATCCACATAGCAGCTTTCTGTCACATATGGATAGTAACCAGAGACTCTGACATCACGTTCCAGCTTGAGCACACTGCATCCCCAACTTTTTGCTGGGACTGCAACTTGTGCACGCGTCCAGTTTATACTTCACACTCAGAACGTGTATGCACATGCATCATCATGGCTGCCACGCATTCCCAGCATTCATTTGACGCGTCCTCTAAGCAAGTCTTCAGAAATTAACGAGACTAAATTAAAATGTATTGTCAAAATGAACACTGCGTGTTCATCGGTTGCATTTGACGCCTTTCTTTCTATTTTGGGTTGTTTCTGTTTCAACTTCCAGCTGAGGTTCCAAAACTGTGAAGAGATTGTTACAATTTATGGACAAAAGCCCAGATTAAATAACTTTTACCTTCTCAGTTTGTGGTTTGGACGTGGTGATAGACTATTTTTCAACAAATTACACAAACATGCTTGGTACAATAAACCAAATAATCCAATTTATTTATAAAATAAGGATAATACACTGTGACACTTACCAGAAAAATGAATGAGAAGATGAGAGGAGGCAAAATGAGAAGGACACTAACTGAAGATGGATATAATTGAGTATATATCGATATATACTCAGCAAAAAAAGAAACGTCCTCTGACTTTCAACTGTTTTTACTTTCAGTAGACTTAATGTGTAAATATTTGTATGAACACTAAAAGAGTCAACACCATAAGACATAAACTAAAAATGTTTCACAATGTGTCCCTGAATGAAGGGAGGCTCAAAATCAAAAGTACCAGTCAGTATCTGGTGTGGCCACCAGCTGCTTGAAGTACTGCAGTGCATCTCCTCCTCATGGACTGGACCAGATTTGTCAGTTCTTGCTGTGAGATGTTACCCCACTCTTCCACCAAGGCACCTGCAAGTTCCTGGACATTTCTGGGGGGAATGGCCCTAGCCCTCACCCTGCGATCCAACAGGTCCCAGACGTGCTCAATGGGATTGAGATCTGGGCTCTTCGCTGGCCATGGCAGAACACTGACATTGCTGTCATGCAGAAACTCACGCACTTTTTGCCACTCCTGTCTGGTCCAGCGAAGGTGGGTTTGTGCCCATAGGCGGCGTTGTTGCTGGTGATGTCTGGTAAGGACCTGCCTTACAACAGGCCTGCAAGCCCTCAGTCCAGCCTCTCTCAGCCTATTGCGGACAGTCTGAGCACTGATGGAGGGATTGTGTGTTCCTGGTGTGACTCGGGCAGTTGTTGTGGCCATCCTGTACCTGTCACGCAGGTGTGATATTCGGATGTACCGATCCTGTGCAGGTGTTGTTACACGTGGTCTTCCACTGCGATGATGATCAGCTGTCCTTCCTGTCTCCCTGTAGCGCTGTCATAGGCGTCTCACAGTGTGGACATGGCAATTTATTGCCCTAGCCACATCAGCAGTCCTCATGCCTCCCTGCAGCATGCCTAATGCACGTTCACGCAGATGAGCAGGGACCCTGGGCATCTTTCTTTGGGTGTTTTTCACAGTCGGTAGACAAGTCTCTTTAGTGTCCTGCGTTTTTAGAACTGTGACCTTAAATGCTTACTTTCTGTAAGCTGTTAAGGTCTTAACGACCATTCCACAGGTGCATGTTAATTAATTGATTATGGTTAATTGAACATGCATGGAAAACATTGTTTAAACAATTTACAATGAAGATCTGTAAAGTTATTTGGATTTTTAAAACATTATTGTTGAAATACACAGTCCTGAAAAAGGGACGTTTCTTTTTTTGCTGAGTATATATATATCGTCATGGATGACAAGCCTGAGCTGACATCCCTGCCAGAATGGGTCCCGATCCATTGCTGACTGGGAGGCCAGGAGAAAGAAAAGGTAAGAGACTTCAAATTTCAAATGTAATGCCTTACTTAAGCACCTCTAGGTACGGGTGGGGCTCACAGTACACATGAATGAGGCCACATTGTTGTCACCTTACTAAGATACTTTAACATAAATGTCTTTGACACGTGGCGAAGGAGAACATGCCAAGCCCATAAAGATACTAACCAAGATGAGACGCCGTCAAGCACTTAACTGGCCTCTCTGGACCAGCATTCTCGTGCTTTCATTCGGTCCAGTCGCTCTCCTGCTTCCTCTCCTCTCACGTTACACGCTTGACCTCTTCTGTCCCCTTGACTTCAGCATTACAAATTGGCCTCACAGCTGTTTGAGGAAGAATAAAGCCAGTTTACCTAAGTGCCATTTTTTTATGATCTCTTTCCCTCTGCTGTCCCCCGTGACAGTCTGACTCAGCCTCTGTGCTCAGCACAGCCAAGCCAGGAGTGCGGGCGGGCCTTTGAAGAGCCGATGCCAGGCACACACTTCATCTTCTGGTGCTGCACCAAGGCGCTGAAACGCACAAGAGGTGAAGTCATTGTTTAATAGGCACGCTGATACTGCAAGGCACTCATAAAGCTCCCAGGTCAGCGTTCAGTGGGAGGGAGTTGAATTACAGCGGTCCAGCCTGAGCTTGGATCGCTTGATAAAGTACACATGTGTGGGTGCAACGCATTCTCAGTCACCTTGCAAGACTGGTGAGTTCTTCATTTCAGTTTCATGGAATGCTCCATAATAACAGTTGTAAAAGGGAAGAGGCAGCAAATGTAAAAAAGTTTGAGGATGGCCACCCCGTATAATGAAAAAAAAAAACCAGCAGATCAAAAGAAATGCGTCTTTACAGAACGGAGTTCAAAACAGAACTAAAAACTAATAGAGCGAGTCTGGTCCGTATCTTGGATGAAACGGAATAAGAAGAGATGTCTTCAGCAGGTGGGCTCGGGTTACGGGAGGTGACATCGTCAGCGGGTTGGCCGGGGGTGACATCATTGGGAGGCACAGTCTTCGCTCATTCTGCAGAGGGACAAAAGAAGAAGAGAAGATCAGATGGCAGCGCCACTCCCTGGTCTGACTGAGAAATGCCACCATTTGAACCCATAAACTGCCTCCCATGCACACGTGTGTGACACAGCTTACAGCTTAGAAGAATGCAATTTTATACACACACTGAGCGCATTTTTCTAAATACCCTACCGATATTAAGTAGGGTCTCCTTTTGCTCTTAAAGCAGCCTTAGTTTTTCATAGCATGGATTCCACAAGATGTTGCAAACATTCCTGTGAGATTCTGGTCCATGTCGTCAAGATCGCTTCACACAATTTCTGCAGATTTGCCAGCTGCACAATCACCTGTTCTACCACATCCAAAAGGTGTTCTACCAGATTCAGATCTGGTGACTCACAGGACCACTGAAGAACATTGAACTCATCGTCATGACTTTTACTTTGTGACATGGTGCATTACAGTGCTGGAAGCAGCCATTGGAATATGTATACATTGTGGTCATGAAGGGACATGGTCGGCAGCCATACTCAGATAGGCCATGGTGTTCAAGCGATGATTGAGTAGCATTAACAGGCCCAAAGTGTGCCAAGAAAATAACCCTCACTCTATTACATCACCACCACCCGCCTGGACTGTGGACACAATGGAGGTGGGGTGCAAGGATTCATGCTGTTGGCACCAATTTCTGCCATATCTGTGCCTCAGCAGAAACTGAGATTCATCAGACCAGGCTGTGTTTCTCCCGTATTCAAATGTCCAGTTTCGGTGTTCCTGGCTGACAGGAGTGGAACTCGACGTTGCCTTATGGTGTTGTAGCCCATCAGCCTCAAGGTTCAACCTGCTGTGCATTTATCTGCTGACTACAGTTGTACAGACTTATCATCTGAGTTGCCATGGACTTTCTTTTAGCTTGAACCAATCTTGCCATTTTCTTCTGACCGCTCATCATCAGGGCATTTCCATTCACAGAACTGCTGCTGTTTTTTTGTTTTTTCACGCCATTCTCAGTAAGCTCTACAGACTGTTGTGTGTGAAAATCCCAGATCAGAAGTTACAGAAATACTCAAACCAGCCCATCTGGCACCAACAGTGCAAATCAGTGGAGACCCCATTGTTTCTCCCCAACTCTGGTGTGTGATGTCAACATAAACTGCAGTTCCTGACCTGCATCTGTGTGATTTTATGCATTCCGATGGTGTCACATGATTGGCGGATTAGGGAACTGCATGGATAACAAGGTGGACAGGTGTTCCTAATCTGCTCAGTACCTTTCTGTATCACTGGTCAACAAGCATTTTGCTACTGGGAGTCTTTCAACTTTACTTCAACAGGTTTCACTTGGTAACTCCAACTCTGAAAACCGTTTTCGTCCAGCATGTCCCGTTTTTTAGTTATGATGTTCCAGGTCTTGGACAACTAGGGTGACTGGACAGTAAAGGCGGATAACCATTTTGATAAATACCATAATTCCACTTGGGATCCCATTGAGATAAAATAATTCGCCACACATTACTAACAGCTGTGAGTTGTTTACCTTGTCATTATTAATTTTATTTAAAAATTATTCATTTTTAATTAGCAGAAAAAATATTTGATACTGATTACCAGGTCTTATATCACTCTAAAGCATAATGACACAACTCAGACATGACGGTGCCGTAGATAGAGGTTTTACTGTTAAAGATAACATTGCATTACAGGACATTTTGTTTGTTAGATTCACCGTTACTTTGAAAATTTTGTCAAGGCGATGGACAGAAATGACGATGCTTTTCAGCATTTAAGAAATAAGTTTGGTCTCGAGAAAAGTGAAGCCAAAATTAAGGAAGGTGTTTTTGTTGTTCCTGAAATCCGTGAACTGATGCTTGACGAGGAGTTCAAAAGGAAACTAAAGCCCACTGAATCAGCAGCATGGGAAACATTCGTGCAGGTTGTCCGGAATTTTCTTGGCAGTCACAGAGCAGAGAATAACGCTGAGCTTGTGGAGAACCTGCTGAAAACGTATCAACTTATGGGAGCCCCAATGTCACTGAAGCCCCTTTTTTTACATTCTCATCTTGACTTTTCTCCACCCAAATCTGGGCAATGTAAGTGAAGAGTATAGGGAAAGATTTCATCAAGATATAAAGGTGATGGAAAACTAATTTTAGGGAAAATTCACTCCGGGCATGATGGGTGACTACTGTTGGTTCTTACAAAGAGAGACGGATGTGCAGTACAAGCGCAAAAGCGAGTGCCTCCACCATTTTTGGGCACACTGACCTCACTTTTATAAATTGGCATAAATGTGCTTTAACGTGTTTCTGGTATCGTCTTCTGGTTTGTTTTCAGAATAAACGCATCAAAACAAATTTGGAGGGGCAATAGTTTAAACTCCAGATATCGTGTTGATAATGATATTCAAAAAGTGTCAAAACGTCAAGGATGTGCCAGCTTAATTCCGATTTGATATATGAAATCAATGTAACAGACTTAATGAAGAGCTGCTCTGAAGTTCCCAGTAGCAAACAAAAACTATTTTTTGTAGACCAGTGTAACGGGACCTTTTGCAAGTTGTGAACTATGTTTGCTTGGCTGAAGAAGCACACAATATCTTGAGTGGTTTCTGATTTATGGTATAGATGTGGATGTTGTATTTACCTCTCCTTATGTCCACATCTACTCTGTATCCTTACTGTTGTACCACTAAATTATCCCTCTGGCTTTGGGGTGTCCTCACAGTTGCTCCAAGAATACAACTTCATAGCTGCGCACATTCATGTTAGGACTGACACTTGACTTAAACAGGGCCATTCTGTTAAAAAAAAGCAATTGGCGATGGCCCAACTAACAACCTCCATTAGGTAGTAATTTGTAAAGACAGCTTCCTGCTTATCACCATAAATTAGACCAAAAAAAAGGAGAACTCTCTGGTGTTGACTTTTATCTCTGAAGTTTGGCACCACAAGAGTAGGAAAATACTTCTGACCGAAGCTCATCGGTTTATTATGACCTGCTCTTTGTGAAGGGAATGCGCCAGCAGCATACCAAAGAAAGGAGAAAGGCGGGTGCCTGGTAACATTTTGACAGACGCATTCTTCTGAAAGTGGTGTGATGGGCCGCATCTGCTGAAGTACAGCCTTTGGATTTGTCAGGAACTGCTACATCTTACGGTAGTAAACTAAAGACTTTACCAATAATTACTTGTGAGATCTGCTCTAGGAAAAGTAAAACAACTGTATGTACTCAAGGTTTATTAATTTTTAATATGATTATCCTAGAATTTATATCCCATTTGTTTAATCACACCAGTTGACCAACCAGAACTGAATAAAAACAATGCACATTGTGCAGGGGTTTGGATACCTCAGTCTATCCTTTAAGTCTGGCATCATGAAGACCTTTAAGAATCTGGTCCTGGACCATAAGAGTCATCTTGTGGTAGACCACATGGACCCACTGCAGTTTGCCTGTTGGACAAAGACTGGAGTGATGGATGCAGTTACCTCTCTGCTCCACAAGGATGAACAAAGCTGACGGCACTGCAAGAGTTATGTTGTCAGATTTCTCCAGCACCTTCAGTGCCGCCCAGTCATCCCAGTTAAGGGGCAATTCAGAGATATGCAGGCAGATGAGCCTAATGTGTCCTGGAAAACGGACTATCTGTTGGGCAGACCGCAGTTAGTGAGAGTCGAGGACTGTGTTTCTGACACGGATGTGAAGCACCAGAAGGAACAGACCTGTCTGCTTTTCTCTTCACACCTCAGACTACAAATATAACAGCAGGCCAGGTCACTTGGAGAAACTCTCAGATGATTCTGCACTTATGGGGTTTATCAATAAGGGGGATGAGACAGAAGAAAGGAGGCAGGTGGAGGACTTTGTTGGTGCAAAGAGAACTGTCTGCAACTTAAAGATCTGCTCACTGACTTTCACTGCAACAAAGAGCCTCTATGACTTGTCACTATTCAAGGAGTGGATGTAGAGGTGGTCCACTCCTACTGTACAAATAATTGGGGGTCCACATTAATGACAGATTGGACTGGTCTTAGAACACAGAGGATCTGTATATGAACGGGCAGGACAGATACTTTTTCCTTAGGAGACTGCATTTCTTTAATGTGGGAAGAGACACTCTTCACATCTTCTATAACACTGTGATGGCCACAGCGATTTTCTGAGCCGTGGAGTGCTGGGCTGGATGGATCTTGACAGATCACAGGGGCCCAGTTGTTTCATGCAGACAGACAGGGGCTATCATAAAAGATGCTTCACCTAATACTCAAATACAGAGCATACATCGCCACAGTTTTTCACTTTAAGATCAATTTGCATCTTTGTTTTTGAACGCTTATTTTGTAGGATGGCCAAAGTCTGATTCGAGTATGTAACGGGGACAAATAGCCGTGATGTACAAGTGCCGGTCATAAAATTAGAATATCATGACAAAGTTGATTTATTTCAGTAATTCCATTCAAAAAGTGAAACTTGTATATTAGATTCATTCATTACACACAGACTGATGTATTTCAAATGTTTATTTCTTTTAATTTTGATGACTATAACTGACAACTAATGAAAGTCCCAAATTCAGTATCTCGGAAAAATAGAATATTGTGAAAAGGTTCAATGTTGAAGACACCTGGTGCCACACTCTAATCAGCTAATTAACTCAAAACACCTGCAAAAGCCTTTAAATGGTCTCTCAGTCTAGTTCTGTAGGCTACACAATCATGGGGAAGACTGCTGACTTGACAGTT
>JANRMT010062823.1:1112274-1170396 GCA_026402145.1 Polypterus bichir lapradei
AATCTAATATACAAGTTTCACTTTTTGAATGGAATTACTGAAATAAATCAACTTTGTCATGATATTCTAATTTTATGACCGGCACCTGTACTCTCTGCGACTCTGCAGTTCTTCTCACTTCATGCGCCGAAACAGCTGGTATAGCAGACCCAGTTAGCACAGGGCAGTAAGCTGAACATCCAGTGATTATTAAATAAAAGGCCAAGCAGCACAAATCAACAGGATGTGTCGAAGAGTCAAAAATCGGTTTGGTAGGGAAGGTCATTTTTCACTAGTAATCAGTGGCGGGAAGTAATGAATTTGTAACCCAGCTCTGGCATTTAAATACAGTAAATGCTAATGCCTTTAAAGAGGCATACAATATGTTTTATTACAAATAACATATAAACAAATACAATATGAAAGAAAAAATAAGACTTATCAAGGCATATGTTAGTATTTGAATACAAATTAACTCTCTATGTGCATAAAAACCCAATAAACCTTACAAGAACTAGTAAAATCATATTAAAACAAACTAAGACAAAATTCACAAACTATGCAGAAATAATACACAGCAATTCAATCTAATGACCGAGTGAAAGGAGTAAAGAAAAACGTGACGAGCCCCATTTTCTCTACAAAACAAGTAATTTAAATTTGGTCAAAATACCTTGAACATTAAAAATGCATACAGTTGAAGTCAGAAGTTTCCATACACTTAGGGTGAATTCTTTAAAACTCTCTTTATAACCCCTCCACAGATTTTATACTAACAAACTAGAAATCTGGCACATCATTTAAGGCAGCACAAAAGGAATTTTTTTCCAACGATGTCCACAGATTATTTCACTTTTCATTGACTTTATCACAATTCCAGTGGCTCATGAGTTTACATACAATTTGTTAATGTTTGGTTAGCATTGCCTTTTAATTGTTTAACTTGATCCAAATGTTTTGCGTCACCTTTCAGAACCTTTTGACAATAAGTTGCTGGAATTTTGGCTCATTCCTCCAGACAGAACTGGTGTAACTGGGACAGCAGGTCCGTAGGCCTCCTTCCTCACACACGCTTTATCAGTTCTGCCCCCAAAACTTCAATCAGACTGAGGTCAGGGGTTTGTGATGTCCACTCCAATACCTTGACCTTGTTGTCCTTAAGCCATTGTACTATAGGGTGGTCCAGATCTAATTATGCAATTTTCATTACGCTATAACTTAAGTTCATTACATAGAAAATCACCCGAAAAATCCCGGACCATTGAGAAGTGTGGGAACTGACAACATGAAGAATCATCTTCGTGCCAAACTGGAATCGTCCCCATATAAATCAAATTCATCCAGACGATCTGGCATAATTAGATCTGGACCACCCTGTACATCCATGGAGGTATACCTGGGGTCGTCGTTCATTTGGAAGACCTGTTTGCGACTGAGCTTCACCTTCCTTGCTGAGCTCTTGAGTTGTTGGTAAAGTATATCTACATAATTGTCCCTCTCCCTGATGCAATCTATTTTCTGAAGGTCACCAGTCCCCCCTGCAGAAAAGCACCCCCACAACATGATGTTCCCACCTCCATGCTTGACGGTTGGGAGGGTGTTATTTGGCCTGCAAGCCTCACCCCTTTTCCTCCAAACAGAACGATGGTCATTATGGCCAAACAGTTCGATCTTAGATTAATCAGACCAGAGGACATTTCTCCAAAAGGTAAGATCTTTGTCCCCACATGCCATTGCAAACTGCACTCTGACTTTGTCATGGCAGCTTTGGAGCAGTGGCTTCTTCCTTGTCAAGCACCTTTTCAGGTTATGTCACTGTAGGACTCGTTTTACTGTGGATATCGCTACTTGTCTGCCTGTTTCCTCCAGCATCTTCACAAGGTCTTTTGCTGTTGTTCTGGAATTAATTTTCACCTTTTGTGCCAAAGTACGTTATCTCTATGAGACAGAATGCGGCTACCTGGTCCCATGGTGTTTATACTTGCATATTATTGTTTTTACAGATGAACGTGGAACCTTCAGGTGTTTAGAAATTGTTCCCAAGGATGAATCAGATTTGTGGAGGTCCACAGTTTTTGTCTGACGTCTTGGCTGATTTCTTTTGATTTTCCTGTTATGTCAAGCAAAGAGGCAGTGAGTTTGATGGTAGTCCTTGACATCCATCCACATGTTGACTCCAATTAGGCTAACTGCCTATCAGAAGATAATTGTGTAATTGCCTAAAGGGTTGACATCATTTTCTGGAATTTTCCTAGCTGTTTAAAGGCACAGTTAACAAGGTTTATGAAAACTTGGAATTGTGATATCATCAATAAAAATTGAAATACTCTGCGAACATTGTTGGAAAAATATACTTTTGGCTTATACAAAGTAGATGTCTTCAACAATAAGTCAAATTTATAGTTTATTAGTGTAAAATCTGTGGAGGGGTTATAAAGTGTGTTTTAACGAATTCACCCAAAGTGAATTCAATTGTACATACGTACAAAAACATTTAAAATTACCATAAAAATAAAACTATTTAAAATCTACCATTTAAAAATGAAAATCTGAGGCATACAGGTTTTACTTACAGGACTTGCTACTGAGCCATTGATCTCTTCACACACTCAGCTCCAGACCTTTTCTAGGCCATTTTATACAGGTGGGTGAATTTATCTCTCAAAGACACTGCACCCGCCTTGTTCACAGACCACTTGTTGCTGTTTGCCGATCCAGCCATAAGTATCCATCCTACAAATTACATTTATTTTTCTTACCGTTGGTGAATAGATTGTATAGGGTAGGGGTTCTTAAACTCGGTCCTTGGGGACCCCTGTGGCTGCAGGTTTCTGTTCCAACCAGATTCCTAATCAGTGACAACACCTGATAGCACTGATCTCTTTTAATTAGCTGGTTTTATTTATATTTTGTTTTACATTCAGAAAAGCACAGCAGCATGATTTTTACATTTATAAGAAACATTTCTTATAAATATTTCTGCTTTTGCTATGAATTTAAATGCTTAACTCTCTTTTTATTATATCTCACTCTTTCTCTGTGCAGTTTGCTCCCTTCATTGAATCTTAATAATGACAATTAAAAACAAGCAGAGCAGAAACCCAAGCAAACAACACTCGATCATGAAAGGCTGCAACTAATTTTGCGCCAGCCCCACAAAGCAGTAAATAACGGATTAATTAAACAATAAGAACACCTAGAATGACAATCAAGATGAAAAAACTGTTAAAAAGAAAGAAATACATATAACTGCTTAGTACATTTTACTACTTTTTTTTTTTACCAAACTTAGTTTTCTAATTTGTATATTCCATCCATCCATTATCCAACCCGCTGAATCCGATCAGGGTCACGGGGGTCTGCTGGAGCCAATCCCAGCCAACACAGGAACCAATCCTGGGCAGGGTGCCAACCCACCGCAGGACACACACAAACACACCCAGCACACACTACGGCCAATTTAGAATCGCCAATCCACCTAACCTGCATGTCTTTGGACTGTGGGAGGAAACTGGAGTGCCCGGAGGAAACCCACGCAGACACGGGGAGAACATGCAAACTCCACGCAGGGAGGACCCGGGAAGCGAACCCAGGTCTCCTAACTGCGAGGCAGCAGCGCTACCACTGCACCACCGTGCCGCCCTTTAATTTGTATATTTTTCCCCCAAAACAGGGAATCTGGGAAACAACAGTTCACTTAATTAGCACAGGAGTCCAATTAAAAACAGAGGCTGGTTGGAACAAAAACCTGCAGCCACAGTGGGCCTCCAGGACCGAGTTTAAGAACCCCTGGTATAGGGAACTGTACAAACCGTATCAATTTCGTAATGATTCTACTTCGTTAATTTTTAATGTAGGTGGTTACTAAGTACAACTGACTGCTTATGTTCAAAATGCGATTAACGAACAATTCAAATTTAATCAGCGACAACCACCATAATGAAGCTGAAGAACAAACGACGACTTCTTTTGAGGTTGTAGGTCAACGTGATTTTAGCGCGCGTAAGTGACGTAATGACCGCGCTATTCTTACCGGAAGTGAGTTGATTACTTTACACTAGTGGCGCGTTTGTAATTATGCAGCATAAAGGATCAAATTGAAACTTGTTGGTGTTTGAAAGCTCCTGCAGGAAAATCGGATTTATTAATTCATAAAACAAAAGGCGCCTCCTTTAGTTGTAGTAGTGACCGAAAAAGACGAGAAAGCCTGTCACCCTTTTAAAAATAAGGTCGTTCAGGGCACTCGCAGTAAACGAGCTGAACATGACTTGCGTTCTTCTGCAGTTCACCAAAATGTACCAAACGTTTAGCGATTCGAGACAGTAAACAGGACTTTTGACAAAGTAGTCGCCAGTTTAAATACAAAGAGTTTGATCTGTCTGTGTGTGTGTGTGTGTGTGTGTGTATATATGTATTGGAGCTGAACTGAAGGCAGAACAAAGCGTCACGTCCAGGTAAGATGAATTCATTTTTATAATTACATTTCAGTTATTCGAAATGACTAGCAAGTAAGCTATTAAAAAAACTCCCATAAAAATACATAAAATTGTTTATATGTTTTAACACCAAAACTGTTGCACAATTAGGCATACAGATTGTTTAAAAAATGCATGCAGACTTTTTTTATATTGTAAGCAATTTTTTAGCTGCCAGTATTAATGTTTCAAAGTGCAAAAATATTTTATGGATAATTTATGTATTGCCATAGACTTGGTGCAATTAATTATGCAGATGTAATGGTGCCTGTTTTTCTGTAAAAATTCTGATCTACCTCATTTATCGTTTCTCATATTATATAAAAAATACAACATTCTATCATTAAACAGTTTTTAAATGGGTATATTTCCCTATTATATAATAAAATCCTGGGACGAGACGAGACTTTGTGGCTAAGTGATTTAAACACACCATGGACCACTCACCTCTCATTCGTGTGAATGTTATTGTCAGACAGTTCCTGTGCTCTCAACTCTTATACATTTTTCAGCTATTTGTTTCCTTCGATGTAGTCCTTTTCTTGACAATAATTTTATACGTTCTAGATTAAACGTCAACGACTAAGCGAAGAAGAAAGGGCAGCATGTCGAAAAGAGGCCCAAAAGCGTTGGAGAGAAAAGAATTCAAAAAAGAACAATAATAATCTAAATGCAAATTCAGAAAATAAGGAAAGTTATAATCAGCGTGGACCAAGTGAAAATTGAAAACCTAACAGGTCCAAGGAGGGTGGAAATAAAAGACAAAGAGTAGAAGACAAAGTAGAACATCATAAAGAGGTTCAAAAACGTTGACACAATACACATGGAGAGCAGGTTAGAGATAATGAAAGTACTAAAGTTCAAAAGTCTCAAAAAATTGATATCCTTCAACACTCAAAAAGAATCTGTGATCCCACAACAATTAAAGCTACTACAATTCTAATTTCAAAGAAACCTCAATTCGGTCAGGTTTATTTCATGATCACGGACAATCTCTGCAACACAGAATCGAAAGAGTTAAACGATCGGACGTATTCGAAATTGTAATGGATACAAATGCATACGTCCAAAAGTATCACGCTTTACACGAAATTTATCTGAAAAACACAGACAAAGAAGTTTTCTTGGATTTCTAAATGAATCTGAAAGATCACGCTTGCATGTATAATAAACCAACATGTGACGAATTGTCAGCGATAATAGTTTCGAAAGACGGAGATATCACAGACAGAGTAGATATTTGTGATTATCCAAAAACTCACGGCACGATTCGTCGCAAGCAACAGATCTGGGAAATGATTAGCGAGTAGTGCCCGCATGGGAGTTGGCGAGCGAAGAGATCAGGGGGCCAAGTCCCCTCGTATGTAAAACAAAAATGTTAGAAAATGTCTTATAATACTTTACATTTAATGGTTGCTAAGCCAATCTACTGGCTGCTTGCTGAAATCTGTTTATCTGTTGTTAATGATAGAATTTTAATTGTTTACTGCATTAACTTTACAGACATTAAACCAACAGGTGTATGTGTTTCTGACTTTTATTTTTTTTAAGGTTGAATGGCAGCTCAGCACTCAGTAATTTTATTGTTAAATGATGTTGTTGTTTTTTTCCTATAATAATGTGAACTGCACATTTCATTCCGTGTGTAACATAACATTTTTAGGTTAGAGTGCCCTTCTCAAGTCTGTTAAAATGAGCTTTAATATTTTGAGAAAAGAAAAAAGGCCCCAGCAAGACATGCATGTTGGCTCCCCATGACCTGTGAATCTGCCACTGTTGTGATCAAATTAGCGCTCAGTCATCTTAAAGGATGAGATGCAATCAAATAACACTCTCTTTGGTGCACTTAGAGCAGCTACCTCCTTTTACAAACGACTTCATTTTGCTGCAACAAGTAACGAGCAGCCCATGCAGCACTGTGTTTGTCTAAACGTGTATTTCAAGTAACGCATTTGGTCAAAATATGCAGGACCTGTACACATTTAGTTCTGTACTTGAGAACAACATAATCCGTAACCCTTTCTGTTTTACGAATGTTCTGCTTCATATTGCTACACATTTTATTTTTTATTAACTTAGTACTTTCTTGTATTTGAGAAGGTGCAGCATAACCGCACGAGTCTGAGTTTATAAAATTTGCTTCTACTTGCTGGTGCTGTGCCAATTCTAGTTACCAAATATGAACACGATTAAACGGTCTTTTGCTGTTTGGATGGGAGTTCGGCTTTCATTTCACGTGTCTCCTACTGCAAAATTTTATTTACAAAACTAAGATTTTCTTGTGTTCACTGAAGTCTTTGCTGTTTCAAGTGAGGTTTATAATTGATCCGACACTTACATTTTTTTTTTTACATCTTCTTGCCTCCTCCAATCTCAGAGTTTTTTGTTGCAGCAGCGCAGTTACTAATTTCTTTTGCTACTTCAACGATGTTTAATTTAAAACCAGCTTCATATTTTCTTCTGATCGAACTCTCCATCGTAGATAAGGGATGCTGTTATGGTAAAGGCATATGCGAGTGTGAGATACAAAAAACACAAATCAGTGCAAACATCGCTTTGGAATAGTTTGGGTATTACTGTGTGGTCACGTAGGTAGAACAGAGTGAAACAAAAGGCCGTGTGCTCCGTAGTTACTCTCTCAGGTGGGCGTTAGCATATCATAATCTCTTGGAGAGTTTTCCGCATTCGACTTATAATTTCTGGTATTTTATAATGTCGGTTGTATATGATCAAATCAAGCCCCGACTTATCCACAGGAGAACTTCTCCGCAAGTGTATACGGTAACTAAATTGTATTTTTACTTGAGTCATTTTTTTCTGATCGTACTTTTTTACTTTGACATGAGTAGTTTTAATGTCGGATACTTTGGCTTTTACTGAAGTAAATTATTATCAAAGTAACAACACTTCTATTTGACCAGAATTTTTTTTTCACACTCTTTCCACCTCTGCTAATATGCTAAAATAAAATTAAGCATTTGGTCAGAGAGGTGTATACTTTATTATTTATCTTAATTTTCAGAAAGCTTTTGAAAAGGCACCATACAAGACTCAAAAGTAAAACAACCGGGAGCTCAAAGAACTGTTTCTAGATGTTTGTCAATGTGCTTAAACATCAAATGTTAGGGTACACGGTGCTTTTTCAGTTAGGTAATGTTAAGGATCGTTATTGGTAGTGCTGCTGTTCTAAATAAATAAATATATAAGTGTATGTATGTATGTATGTATGTATGTATGTATGTATGTATGTATGTATGTATGTATGTATGTATTGTCACACATGTGCGACTAGGAGCGAGCTGAGTGGACCAAGTGGAGGTAATTACCCACCAGGCCATAGCGTGCCGGGGTGCTCAAAACCTATTTCTGTTATCTCTGCAGAACAAATACAGGGAATCCAGCCTGATTTCACGTCACTTCCTATTCCAGCACCCAGACTGATGTCACTTCCTGTTCCGGTCAAATGGCATCACTTCCAGTTCATAGCATATAAAACATCCATCTATCCAAACCAGTTCAGTTCAATCTGGTAACTCAACCAAAGAGCATCTGCTTGTTTTCTTTAACCCTTTTGCAGCCAGGGACAATATACGGGTGGCTGCCCCAAACCTTTCCAGTGTGTTGAAACTCATTCTTTCACAGTATGTCTATAATATGTGTGTGTGTGTGTGTGTGTGTGTGTGTGTGTGTGTGTAGGCCACTTGAGAGCACACACTGTGTGGGACTTGCTGTTGTCATACAGTTCAGTTCAGGCTGCCACAGAGCTGCTGTGGGGGGCCTGGTGCTTTAAGGGCTACAAGGTACAACAGTAGCAACCAGGCGAGTTCTAGACCCCAAAAATCCCTTTAAGGTATAGTCAGAAGCTCCCTCAGTAGGGGACTTAAAGCTACCTCAATGTCGCAGGTCACTTAAACCTGGACTCAGTAGTGTGCAAGGCTGATGGTTATGGAGGGCATAATAAGGGCACAGATTGTGAAGTTGAAGAAGTAAGTCTTTTTTTTGGTGATACTAAGGCGAGTAACTGCTTTCAGAACCCCGCTCATAAAACAGGGAATCATGCCTAATGGGATATTGTATTATTCTTACTATTTTGTGCTTTTTAATTTCCTTGAGGCTAGTGTGTTTCATTTTTGTGAGTTTTTTGCTGCTTATTCTAAGTTCAGGGACTGCACCAAACTCTACACCACATTGTACCTACTACCCTATTGAACTGAACGCAAACACAATCGCTTGCCCATTTTCAGATGAGACGCTGATCCGAAATGAACTTATAAAGTAATTGCAGATTCCTGTCCAAAAATCAAAGCTCTAGTACTGAATGATGTTAGTTTATTTTTTATTGTGTACAATATGTGTGCAAAATTCATGCTATGCAATTAGAGGACACTGGAACTCAAGAAGACATGGAGTACAACAGTACGCAGTGTTGTGAATGAGGAGCAGTTGATTCAGCTGTGCCACACAAACATAAAGCGAACGCTCATTTCAAACTTGCTTGTACTACATGGGTATCTGAAAAATATAAATTGCACAAGACACACCTAACATGTTCATGGGAATGCAATAAGGATGGCAGGACAGTCCTTTCTTTGGACATATTCTTGTAGCAGTATGCTACAACTGTCTGGAGAAACAAAATACATAAGATACGGCCATATTTGTAATGTTTAGTCTGTACAGTTACAGACTGGATAGGTTATTAGCGTGAAAACTGCCTGTTCATGTAAGTTAACATGGGTAGACTGTATTACGTTAACATAGGTCTCTTACCTGGAGTATGGACTGCAATAACGGATTAATGTTACCATAACTACAACAACAACATTTATGTCTATAGCACATTTTCATACAAACAATGTAGCTCAAAGTGCTTTGCATGATGAAGAAAAGAGAGAAATAAAAGACAAAATAAATAATTAAAATTAGGGAACACTAATTAACAAAGAATAAGAGTAAGGTCCGATGGCCAGGGAGGACAGAAAAAGCAAAAAAAAAAACTCCAGACAGCTGAATTTGGGGTGCTTTGATTAGGTGGTGGCGCAGATCGAGATATAGAGAAAGGGCTTAGTACGAATTTTGGAGCCGCCATGAATGACAATGATAACTAATTGAATATACAGAGCATCAGGATTTAACTAAGATGAAGTTATGAGAAAGCCATGTTAAAGTAATGTGTTTTCAGCAGTGTTTTAAAGTACACCACTGTATCAGCCTGGCGAATTCCTATTGGCAGGCTATTCCAGATTTTAGGTGCATAACAGCAGAAGGCCGCCTCACCACTTCTTTTAAGTTTAGCTCTTGGAATTCAAAGCAGACACTCATTTGAATATCTAAGGTTACGATTTGGGGTGGCGCAGTGCTGGCGCTGCTGCCTCGCAGTTAGGAGACTTGGGTTTACTTCCCGGGTCTTCCCTGCGTGGAGTTTGCACGTTCTCCCCAAGTCTGCGTGGGTTTCCTCCCACAGTCCAAAGACATGCAGTTTAGGTGCATTGGCGATTCTAAATTGTCCCTAGTGGGTGCTTGGTGTGTGTGTCTGTGCCCTTCAGTTGGCTGGCACCCTGTCCGGGGTTTGTTTCCTGCCTTGTGCCCTGTGTTGGCTGGGATTGGCTCCAGCAGACCCCCATGAACCTGTGGTTGGGATATAGCAGGTTGGATAATGGATGGATGGATGGGTTACGATTTGGAGTGTAAGGTAGAAGACATTCTGAAATATAAGATGGATCGAGATGATTTAAGGCTTTGTAAGCCATAAGCAGTATTTTAAAGTCAATTCTAAATGACACAGGCTAACAGTGTAGTGACATCAAAACTGGGGTGATGTGCTCGGATTTTCTTTTCCGAGTTAAGATTTTAGCAGCTGCATTCTGCACTCGTCTTTTTTGGTAGTCCTGAGAGGAGTGCGTTACAGTAATCTAACCGACTGAAAACAAAAGCGTGAACTAATTTTTTAGCATTTGCAATGTTATAAGAGATCTAACTTTTGCTATATTTCTTAAGTGAAAAAAATGCTGTCCTAGTAATTCTGATTAATATGTGATTTAAAATAGTCAATAGTTGCCCCTAAATTCTTTACCTCCGTCTTGACTTTTAATCCTGATACATCAAGTTTATTTCTAATAACCTCATTATATCCATTATTGCCAATCACTAAAATGTCTGTTTTCTCTTTATTTAGTTTGAGAAAATTACTACTCATCCATTCAGAAACACAAGTGGGACATTGTATCAGTGACCCAAGAGAGCCAGGGTCATCAGGCGCAATTGATAAATACAGTTGTGTGTCATCAGCATAACTGTGTGTAGCTCATGTTACGCCTTGAGATAATCTGACCTAACGGAAGCATGTAAATTGAAAAGAGCAGCGGACCCAGGATAGAGCCTTGTGGAACACCATATAGAATATCATGTGTCTTTGAAGTATAATTACCACAACTAACAAAGAATTCTCTACCTGCCATTTAGGATTCAAACCAATTTAAGACACTGCCAGAGAGGCCCACCCATTGACTAAGGCGATTTCTAAGAATATTGTGATCAATGGTGTCAAATGCGGCACTCAGATCTAAGAGGACGAGAACAGATAAACAGCCTCTGTCTGCATTTACCCGCAGATCATTTACTACTTTAACGAGTGCAGTTTCTGTGCTGTGATTTGTTCTGAAACCTGACTGAAATTTATCAAGAATAGCATGTTTATTAAGGTGGTCATTTAACTGCATAATGACTGTCTTCTGTAGAATTTTACTTAAGAAAGGCAGGTTAGAAATGGGTCTAAAATTTTCCAAAGTAGAAGAGTCAAGATTATTTTTCTTGAGCAGGGGTTTAACTACAGCAGTCTTAAGACCCCCGTATCTAATGATGAGTTTACTATGTCAAGAATACTATCAATTAGCACGCCTGATACTTCTTTGAAAAAACTTGTACTTATTGGGTCAAGGACACATATAAAGCAAAACTCCCGTTGTAATAATCCAGTCACGGTAAAGCATTTAATAAATATTGTGACAGGCAGCCACAGCCATTACCTCACTGGGACACCAGCTGGATGGAAGGACCGGAGGTGCGAGCATCTGCAAGCCACTTCCCCCTCCAAATCCCAGGATGCTAGAGGGCAGCCCTCCTGGGCAGCTGTGGCGCCATGGATTCCTGCACAGCACTCTGGGAGTTGGAGTTTGTTTTTTTTTCCGTGGGGGGAGCTGCAGAGCCGTACATAGGGCTTTCACCACACCTGAGAGTGATTCCGGGTCTGATTAACAAGCCATCTGGAACATTCCCAGGGCCAGCATAAAAGGAGCCACCACACTCCACTCAAGGAGCTGCCTTGAGTCGGGAGGAAGAGGGATGAAGCTTGCCAGGAGGAGTGGAGGTGGAAAGGAGAGACAGAGAGAAGAAGAAAAGAAAAAGGGACTGTATATTGGGTGCTTTATGTACCGTGCTGTTGTGGGGAGTGAGGGAGACGCGCTTCCCCTTCGTAAATAAACGCGTGCTGTGCCGCTGGAGCGCACCTGGGTTTCCACAATATACAGATTTAGTTTTTTAAAGTAGCATCTACTGCAGGAACAACACAATATGACCAACGTCACACAAATTCCTTAATACCAAATGGTGACTCAATGTTAGAGGATACATAGTTTAAAAGTAAGAAGTCACACGTTTGGGCAAAACTGAAAACGCAGCAAATCTTGGTGTTTTGTTGGGCAAAAAAAAATGTATTATATGAAGTATTGTACGTTCTGCATCCAGCAAAGTTTGTGCCTTTCACATAAGAAAAAAGTCATTAAGTTGCTGTCTGGAAGCATTTTCACATATTAATTCTGCATGTATTTTGTGTTTGAATAAGAATCTCAAGTGTGTGAAAAAAATCACCAGAAGTGTGCATATCCTTAACTAGGATAAGGCAGTTGCTGTGTAATGCAACACACATCTTTGGGTGTAGTGACATTTTCTAAAGGGTAAAATAAGGTATTGCTCATGATAGTGCATTTTAGTGTGTCCCCATGTCACAAGTAGGCAGGATATCATCTTTTTAAAACAACTACTATTCTCCTTTGCTGTAATGTGAGCAAATCAAATTAATTTTAGCAGAGTGCTTGGTGGCTGCATGGTCCTGCTTTGTGGCACACACAGCCCAGAAGCAGATCTGTTGCAGCCAGTGTGTTCATTGATTTCCACCCCTTAAAATATTTTTTTTGGCTTAAAGTCCTCAATGTTAGTGTGTCAGAGACAGGAATTGCGGCATTGTTCATAATGGCACTCACATTTGTTTTCAAGTCCTCCTCCAATACTACTTCCACAGAGAGTTGAAGTGCATCTTACAACTGAGCCTGCCTTCTTTATGCCAGCCTCTTCGGCGGTATTTGAAATTAAAGTGCCACAGCAGGAAGAGGATGTCATTTGTAGGCCGACTAAGACACAAATCTCATCAGAGCTCCAATACCTGCTGAACTCATTTACAACCTCATTAAACAGGGCAGCCCGCGGTGCCCAACTCGTCTTTTACCTTGGGGCTTGTCCCTATCCAAAGGGCTTCATTTACTAGCATGTCTGTTTGAGTTTTGTTGTTATGTTAGCTGCTTGAGGGCTGTTTACTGGAGTCCTTATGTTATATACTTGCACTGTTGTTATATGCACTTTATCAAATCAAATCCCACACAAATCATATTGTTACAACATTACAACAATGCTAAGCATTCATTCACACGAGAAGAAAAAAAGATTTACAGCTGAGAAAGCATTAAGCCTTAAAGTACTTTGACTCAGTCACTTATCTTTTTGGTGCTGCAGCTGTACACATATGGAAGCATTTTTAGTATAATAGAAAGGGGCTTTAGATGACTTTGCCTCAAAAGAAGCTATATTAAATCTAGCCATCCATCCATCTATCTTTTAACCCAACTATCCAGTGCAGGCCTGCTTAATTTTAATTAATTGAATGTCCTGAGTGGTCTGTGTGGCCCCCAGGTGGCTGAGATGGTGTACTGTAAGCCATGAGGTTGCCTTCTCAATCTAAAGTTTAAGTGCAGACAAGTGGCTTTATTTGTCACAGCACACAGTGGCACAAACTAAAGCTCCCTGGGACCCCAGTGCAACACATACATAAACGCCAGACAAGTGAAAGACAGAGAAAGAACTATATGGTATTATAAATCTCTCTGTTATAAAAAATCTTGGGAAGGAGATGTAACGTGATCTTCTCAGAAGACAATTTCTGTCTCACTGCCTTGTCTCATGGGACGTCAAAGACAGCTGCTGTACAGGCTTTTAAATGATGAACGCGCAGTGCGACAAGTAGAACACGCACCTCGGCGGCAGCAGCTGATCCGTCCGCATCTCCTTAGTGTGCGTTCAGCTCCCCCGATTCACAACGTGAGCAGGAGAGACACAAAGTGGCAGGAGCATAGCACACCTCCGGGGGGGTTGAGCAAATCAATAGAGACCTGATAATCTCAAAGAGACACTTTGACGTCACGCGAGACTAGACATTACAACCTTAGGAAGCAAAACCCGTGATACGGTGACATCTAACCTAGCAGTTGTTGGAATGCTTTTGACAGACACACTTCAGGTGCTCCCAGCTCTTAAAACAACGACAAGCAACAAGCAAGGCAGATGATCCAAGCGCATCTCCTTAGCGTGCGTTCAGCCCTCGCCTTCACCCCCACTTGCGGCAGCGCAGTTTACAATTTCTTTCGCGACTTCAACAACGTTTAATTTAAAACCAGCTTCATATTTTCTTCTGATCGAACGCTCCATTGTAGATAAGGGATGCTCTTACGATAAAAATGTATGAGGGTGTGAGATACAAAAATCACAAATCAGTACAAACGTCACTTCGAATAGTTTAGTTATTATCGTGTGGTCACGTAGGCATAATAAAGAGAGAGAGAGACGTTAGGAGCACACGCTGATACAGCACATTGCCACACCAACATAGAAAAAAAGGCAGTGTGCTCCGTGGTTACTCTCTCAGGTAGGCGTTAGCATATCATAATCTCCTGGACCAATAACGTGAGTTTTCTGCATTCGACTTATACAACCGGCATTATAAAATACCGGAAATTATACGGTCAAATCAAGTTCCAACTTATACGTGGTAGAACTTAAACGCAAGTATATACGCTAGTTCTACCTTAAAAATGACTTACCCAGGCAACACTGGGTGCAGCTGCTAGTATAATACGTATCAAGTGAGTTTGGATGATGTTTTCCACTAAAGGCCCATCCATCTGTTTTCTTAACCCACTTATACTGTGCAGAGTTGCTTAATTTTAATTGTCTGGTGTAGTTGTTTGGACTTCAAACCCTGAAATTGGTTCAAATCCCGCTACTGCCACTGTGTGACCCTGAGCAAGTCACTTGACCTCCTGTACTCCAATTGGAAAACCAAAAGAAATGTAACCAATTGTATCATAAATGGTGTCGCCTTGGATAAAAAGGCATCAGCCAAATAAGTAAATGTAATTGTATGTACTGAATGGTCTGTGTGGCCCTCTAGTGGTGAAGACTGTGAACTGTAAGCAATGAGGTTGCCAGTTCAATCCCATCTACTAACCTGACCTGCATATTGTCATATTATAAAAATCTAATAAAACTGCACAGCAGATGAAGAGCACCTTGGATGGTGTTCACCACGGGCAGCAAATAGTGTGCCAGCGTGTTTTAAAGCACAATGCTTGGAGAGTCCCTGACTGAGTCACTCAACACTTCTGTGCTGCTGCTGTACAAATACAGCTGCCCGCTCTCATCATTACTAGAACCCCCTCTATTCACCATATCACTCCCGTCTTGCAGCAGCTTCACTGGCTTCCAGTTAAGTTCCGCATTCAATTCAAAATTCATCTGCTAACTTTTAAGGCTCTCCACAACCTTACCCCTCCAAATCTGTCTGCCATTCCCTCCTGCACCCTTACATCCTCTTCCTCCATCCACTTGACTGTCCCCTTCGTCCGTCTTACCACAATGGGGAGCAGAACATTCAGTTGCTCTGCTCCCCAGCTCTGGAACTCAATACCATCTGAGCTTAGAAATATTGAATCATTTTCACTTTTCAAATCTAAACTTAAAACTCATTTGTTTAAGACTACTTGTCTCTTTGATTACGATTGCTTTGTCTGATTTTAATTTTTGTGTTTTCATTTTGTTTATAATGTGTGTTTTATTTATTGTTCGGTATCCTTGAATGTTCAGAAAGGCGCCTACGAATAAATAAAATGTAATATTATTATTATTGTTATATGGAAGCACTTCTAATGTAATACAAAGTGTCTTGAGATTTTGTCCAAAATAGAGTCACTATGTAATGTTGCTTTTGTTTGTGTTTATGCCCTCTGAGTACTGGTAGCTTCTTTTAACATTTGGGCCATAGCCAGTGTTTACACTTCAATTCAAAGCCTTGGGTTCGCATAAACACTTTCTGTGGGCTCGAATTAAGGAGTCCTATCAGAAAACAGCAATTTAAGGCTTCCCTTTGCAAATTGATGGCTCTGCCTCCTCCACTGTGAAAGAAGTCCGTACAGAAATGGATACAGCCTGTTTAGAGAAACACGCCGAGATTATGACTTTGGTGAGCCAGCCCGTCTCCTGCCATCCGCAGTGGTGAGGCATGTGGGATGGGATACGACTGCAGGGTGCCATTTTGGTTGGGGGCAGAGTTTTTAGGGCAGATGATTTATTCTAATTAACATTCTTGTTGACGAGTTAGATTCAAATCAGGCTACTCAGTGCTGCCTGATGTTGTCCAGCATAGAAAAAGGGCTTCTGTGTACAAAAAAAAAACCCTACTAGCTCTGAATTTAAAAAGAACCTGAGGCTTCTGGGTAAATGCAGTCACTGGAAACTTAGAGTGAGTAAATAAATAATAAAATGGTGTCTATATTATACAGCAGAACATTATCAGACATGATTATTTAATTCAGGTGACCAGAACCGGTCCTAGTTAGGGTGCCAGTTGATTGCAAAACCACCCACACAAACCTACAAGAGACCCATCAACCTAACACAAGGCTCTTGGGGGCACAGAGAACACACTGAAGTACCCAGGGGAATACCCAGATGAGGGAGAGGCAGCAGGATTATTATTTGGTTTTTTATTTGCACCCTTTGTAAATTCCTGCCTAACATAACATTTCCAAACCTGCTTAATTCAGTTCATTGGTCTCATTTAGAAAAAAATGTGGATTTCAGCATGAAAATATGGATACACCAAAAAACAGGCAAATGTGTATGACAAAATAAACCTGATTTATAAAACCTGGCATACACTCATTTCTACACAATTTGCCCTTATAAATCACAGATATCTTGTAAATGTGCGTTCGTGAACGCGCCTCAATCCCTGCCCAGTTGCCACCCTTAATTAGTCATATATGGACTATGCTAATGAATCTCATACATATGCATACGTATTCAGGATGCTGCAGATCTTCATTGGCTGGTAGAGTGTCCTCCCTCCTGGTGCATCGAGACACGCCCACCTGCATTTGAGCAGTTCCACAATGCATTGCTGCACCTCTCTGTGGCACTCGGGGGGTCGGGTAAAGCCATAAGTTACCAGCATGTGAGTGGGTGGCAACTGTCACCTGCCACATGTAATGACATGGTTACTGTTATAAAGAATCTGATGGGTCATAATAAACACTGAAAGTTCCACCAGTTCTCATACCAACAAGCCAGTCATCACATACAGCACCTTCAGCAAGTCATCTGTCGACATTACTTTCCCTCAAAATAAATGAATCACCGGCTAACCCAAATATAATTTGTCATCTCATTTTGGCATCACAAATGACTTGTAAGTGTCACTGGTTATGGTTAACTAAAACAGCGTCAATCTCACTAGGTGCTCTCATGGCAATGTAAGTGATAGATAAGAAATTTTATTTGCCTCCAGGGGAAAATTTTGCTTTTTATACAAGCTATTTAAATAAATATATAAATAAATAGGTAAGTAAGTAAATAAATTCATAAATATACATATACTTTGAGGGCGGTTGGTGCACTGCTGCCTTGCAGTTAGGAGACCCGGGTTCGCTTCCCGGGTCCTCCCTGCGTGGAGTCTGCATGTTCTCCCCGTGTCTGCGTGGGTTTCCTCCCACAGTCCAAAGACATGCAGGTTAGGTGCATTGGCGATTCTAAATTGACCCTAGTGTGTGCTTGGTGTGTGTGTGTGTGTGTGTGTGTGTGTGCCTGCCCTGCGGCTTGTTCCTGCCTTGCGCCCTGTGCTGCCTGGGATTGGCTCCAGCAGACCCCCGTGACCCTGTGTTAGGATATAGCGGGTTGGACAATGACTGACTGACTGACTGGTCTCAATACACACTGGAAGAACTATAAAGCAAAAAGATTCAAATGAAAGAAAAGTTCTGACTTGGCTGTCACAGTTACCGTGAGGCATTATGCAGACGCATTGCTGTTGGTATTAAGCGGCACCACAATTACTGCACACTGCTGCAAATTGCCTTTTCATATCGGCTTGTACACTCGCACCATACGAAAACTGAATGTAGTGCCAGGTCAGTCGCTTTATGGCTTCAAGCGCAGCAGTCATGATGGAGTTGGCGCTTGGCTGAGATATCTCTAACCTGTCGGCCAGTTTCCTCTGGTAGATGCCTGTTGCTAGAAAGCCATTTGTAGTTAAAACCACCATGTGAGCAGGTATTCTGTCTTTCTAATACCAGGCCCAACTCAACACATAGTTGCAAAACAAAGGCTCTTGAAAATCTAAATCTGCTCATAAGCCAGTCGTTATCATGGGTAAAAAAATTCTGGTAGGTCCCTAAAACTATGTTACCTTCGCATGTGACCATTGCATAGTCTTCAAGCAGTGGCAAACAAGACTTTGTGTCAAACCGTTAGGCGATCAGTAGGCTGTAGTGCATGAGATTTACAGCACAGCATTCTGTACTGCCTGCGTTTTCACTGTGCTTTGGTTTGTAATCCTGAGTAGAGACAAAAAGTAGCCGATATAAACAGCCGAAAAAAACTCTTCAGTGCAAATGCGCAGCATTGTCCCCCTTAAAGGGAAATTAAATATCCTCTGCACGTCATATTTATCACTTTTGAGGTTGAGGTTGTGGTAGGTTCAGCCCGGACACAGAATGTTCCAAACACACACGTTTAATTGTAAAAGTCCGGCACACAACACAGTGCCCATGCACCAAACACCTTTCTTTCGTCCTTTTCTGTCCCTTCCGGACTTCTCCTGCCACCTTTCCACCTCTCCTCTCGAACGTTGCCTTCTTCCTCCCGACTCCAGCTCTCGACTGAAGGAAGGCGGCCTCTTTAATAATCGCCCTGATGTGCTCCAGGTGTTCTCTGACAATCTTCCGGCGGCACTTCCTGGTGTGACGGAAGTGCCGCATGAGCACCCGGAGGCACTCAGGGTGTCCCTGGAATTCCTTCCGTCAGCACTTCCGGGTGTGGCGGAAGTGCTGACATCCAGGGCTCCACAATCCTCCGGGTGCCCCCCTGTGGTGGCCACGGGCCCCAACAGGGCTGAGCTTCCATGCTGTGTTCCTGTGGCCCCCATACAGACCAGGGCGGCTGCCCTCTCATGGCCCATGGGAGGTATAGTCCTTTTCCTGGCCCTTCCAGACGTCCCAGCTGGGCATGTCCCCCAGCGATCTGCCACAGGGTTTAATATGTTTGTCACGTCAACGCACAATAATTGTATGTGCTTGACTCGTTATTTAGCTGATACTGACTGCAATTTCCTCCTTCATAAAAGGGGGTTGTCATTTCCTACTTTTTCTGAAATGCTGCATACAGATCGGTCAGGGTTGCCATATATATCCACAAGTCTTTTAAATATCCTGAATTTTGCATGCAAAGTTGTATACACACATTTCAATCTTTTTATAAATCTTAATCCAGGAGCCTATTGTGGCTGCATCAGAGGCAAGGCATGTAGCATCTATGGTGTGCCAATGCAAGGCACTTAATACAGAGACACTTTTTTTTTTTTTTTTTGTAGGATGCCACTCTACTTGGTGCCATTCCGGCTTTAGAGGAAGTGTCCCCTTATCATTCACAATGGTCAGATCCCCCTGTAATGAACCTCATAGTCATCAGGCTGTTTCAGACATACATAGAGAGAGGCTGGTAGCATGTGCCGCTTACCTACCTACCTACCTACCACCCACCACACAATGATCCACCCGCATTGGGACCCGAGTGCAGCAACTCGTTTATTTATGGACCTGTCTATCATTTGCATGAACACCAGTGCTTATTCATGGCAAGTGTGTCACAAGGTGTGTGGTTGAACGATGCATTGGTGGTTCCTGATTTGTGTCCCAGGCTGGTTACACAGGCACCAGGACACAGCATTAGATTAACTGGTGTTCGGAAAATAGAAGGATCTTCACACCACACGCACTCTTCAGGCTTTTTCCAGTGTACTTGAAATGCTGCGGCGCCAAATAAATGGCACATATTGTTGGTTACGCACTGGAAGGCGTCCTATACAATTACTTTCTCAGTGGAAGGATTGTCTTTTTATTGAATGCGAATGCTGCCAACATGCATGAGGCCCTTCTTCCCACGGTGGGAGTGCAGAACTCTCCTGCTGTCCTGATTGCATTCGTTTTCACCATCATTTCCAAAAATGTTCATTGTCTTCTTGCATTCAGATTTCTGTAGCCACCAGATATCAGCAAGGGATGTTGAGAGAAAAGGCCTGGTCGTAGCTGTCGTCAGTGGATTACACAACACGACGGAGACTCGTAATTCGAGAAACCCGTAATTAAGGGTGGAAACTGTACCAGCAAGGAAAGAACGAGAAGAAGTGGAATGGGACAGGAAACCAGCCTTCAGTAATAATTTAGTTAAAAAATTGTGTGTTGTTTTTTTATGCTAGTGATAGGAGATAAGTTAAAAATGAAATCGGGGGCTGTCTGCCCTCTGGCATGGATTGGTCAGCCAACTTGGGTGAGATGAACGCAGCAAACGTCTATGAATTTAATTTCACTTTCAAATAAATGCACCAGAAATAGAATTCAAGGTAAATGAAGCCAGCAGTTACAGCGCCTGTAAAGACGTATTCACCTCCTGGAAAGTTTTCATTTTATTGTTATACAACTTTTAAAATGCAGTGCATTTAATTTGGGTTTTTGATATTGATTGACAGAAAACGACTTGTAAATGTCAAAGGGAATACATATCTGTGCAAAGTGGTGTCAATAAAACACAAAATAATTGATTGCATAAGTATTACTAAGACACCGCTAGATCATCGCTTTACAAGTCCCAGAATAAGTTCAATGGAGATCACCTGTCTGGGGTTTCAGGTGACTGCAGTGTAAATGCGCCTGTACTGGACTGTATGTGGACGGTCAGTAACTCGTGGTGAGTCAGTATGGTTAGGATTTGGTAGATGTGCTTCTGACAGCTATGACAGCCTTCAGTCTGCACGCTCACATGTCTCTGTCGGTCAGCTTTGCACATCTGCACTCCGCCATACACCCCTACCTCACACCCAACATTGTAGAACTGCGAGCTCTCTCAGGCAGTTGATCATTTTATCAGATGAGGCCCAAAGAGAGACCTAGTGAAAAAGAAGCTTATATTAAGTGCCATGGACTTGTGCTCCAGCCCGGCAAAATGTATAATGCCAATCTGTCCTACATTGTCCTCTTTAATGTCAAAGTAAAAAAGAACACTGTGATTTAAATTAATTGCAAATGTGAAACACAAAATTATTGATCACATAAGTATTCATCCTTTTCAAGTCAGTATTTAGTAGATTCATTTTTGGCAGCCAGGCCGGCACAGTGGCGCAGTGGGTAGTGCTGCTGCCTCGCAGTTAGAAGACCCGTGTTCGCTTCCCGAGTCCTCCCTGCATGGAGTTTGCATGTTCTCCCCGTGTCTGCGTGGGTTTCCTCCCTCAGTCCAAAGACATGCAGGTTAGATGCATTGACGATCCTAAACTGTCCATAGTGTGTGTGTGCCCTGCCCAGGATTTGTTCCTGCCTTGCACCCTGTGTTTGGATGGGATTGGCTCCAGCAGACCCCCCGCGACCCTGTGTTAGGATATAGCGGGTTGGACGATGACTGACTTTTGGCAGCCATGGTAGTCTCAAGTCTGTCTACACAGATCTCTATCAGCTTAGCACGTCTGGACACTGCCATTTTGCTTCACTCTTCTTTGCAAAACTCCTCAAACTCTGCCAGGTTGTATGGCGATTGTGAGTGGACAGCCTTTGTCAAGTCCAGCCACCAATTCTAAACTAGATTGAGTTCCAGACTCGCTAACTCCAAGATATTTTAACATTGTCGTTTTAAACTTTTGTCAGAAGGACAGGTTGACGGTGGTAATCAACTGTAAACTATGACAAAACCCGCCATTGTGTTTTAGTTGGACTCTCTTTGCTAAAAGGAAAGTTAGTTTCATTGGTTTGACGGCGATTCCCTGAGCTCGCATGAGTAGCGAGGAGCAAATAACGGCAAGAATGGCATCGACATCAGGCCAGAGATCGAGGCGAATGCATAACGCAAAATACTCAGTAGACGACATTTTACATATCATCGCTGATTTGGACTGAATTGACATGTCAGACTCAGATTTTGATACAAGTAATCGAAAATGAACGTGAGGTATCAGCATCAGCAGGTCAGTCCCCAGCTGATCGTGGTGCTGAACAGGTTCGTGTAGCTGATGTGCCGTGACAGTAGGTACAAACCACATTGTGATGCACTGTGACCGCCACTGCCACCCCCGCCACACAAAGACAGCCTGGAACCCAACCAGTATGCTGATGAACTGGCAGCCACAGCACGCGGCAGCAGACATTTTAGGTTGATTCCTGAGTGAAACTATTGCTTTGTGTGTTTTCAGCTCTCAAAGAGTTAAGTGACTCCTGGGTAGCTTTGACTTTATCTATGGTGTTGTTGCCTTGCTGGAAAACAAATCTTCTCCTAAGGCTCCAGGTTTCTTACAGACTGGTTTTCCTGTATTTCAGTGCATTCATTTTGCCCTCACAAGCCACCCAGAGCCTGCTGCAGAAAATCATGTTGTGGACTATGGCCAACCATTCATCCCGGCCAATACCCCCAGGCCGCCAGAGGGACATGGAGCTGCCCCGAATTCCAGCAGGGCATCATGGACTATGGAGTTTTCCTGTACAGCCCTGCTGGATAACGTCGGGGCCACCAGGAGCCGCTGCAGAGAGGCACAGAGACTTGTATTTTCCATACAGCCCGGAAGTACGTCCCAGTCACATGGACAGGGGAAATGACGTGCTTCCGGGTTGAAGAAGAGGAGTTTTCCCTGACCTGGAAGTGCTGGAAAATCTGTGCATATGCAGGGAAACTATATAAACTAGCCTGTCTGGACTGGGATTTGAGGCAAGCCTCTGCAGTTGTGAGGTACCTACAGTACACGTGTAAGTTTGAAAAAGTGTTAAAGACACGTCCATGTTATTTATAAAAACTAGCTTCTTACAAAGATGACCCCATTTTCACTGCATATGAGGGCCCTTTGAAGGCCTGCCCAGCCATCTGACACCCTAAATCTACAGTTTGAGAATATTCTCACACCCTAGAGGACCTCTGCCTTGCCTGAGGCCACCTACCATCAGCCTCGCAGGTTTGCTGGAGCAGAGCACATGCCTGACGTCTCCAACTCCCAATTCCTGAACAGCCCACAGAACCCCTGTGAAAATGACTCCTCACCTAAATAAGCAGATCCTGTAATGGTGAATCATGATCCCACCACCATCTTCTCCCTTTGCACCGCCTTGAGATCTCTGATCCTCACCTTTGGTCTTCACCCCCTCCTTCCACATCCCTGACTATCTGTCTCTGCTAACCACGTGAGGGGAGAGCTGGACAAATTTTATGTGAACAAGGCTGTGGGGGCCTTATGCAACCAGCATCAAGGTGATGAAAACAGAAGGTTCCCCTGCCATGGAAAACATCTTGTGTGGTCCCAGTGCCAAAGAAGGGGCACTCTAGCGCCCCCTAAGACTTGTGACCACTTGCTCTCACTTATACATACATAAGTGGTTCCCATACTCATTCCCAGAAGACCACACAGTCAGTAAGTCATTTTAACTCTAATTGATCCCATTTAATTATCAGGTCTTTTTCTCTTCTCTTATTCTGTATTCAGAAAAGCACAGCAGAAGCAGTGTGATACGTTTTGCATTTATAAGACATGTTAAATATTGGTTTTTGCTATAGCTTTAAATGCTTAAATCACTTTTGTTGTTTTCCTATTAATTTGCCTTTCTTCAGTCATTACCATCCTCATTTGTATTCTAATAATGATAATGACAAGCAGAGCAGACATGCTGGCCAATAGCCCAGAGTACATAGAGGCTGCCAATACTTCAGCATCAATCCCACCAAAGTGCCCATTAGTAAATAATGAGTTAAATAAACAGAACGCCTGGAATGAAAATCATGGTTATGATAAAAATCTCCCAAACTAAAGTAAAAGAACACCAAATTATTCCCATGTAACATACATAATTGCTTTGTATGTTCTAGTAACAATTTACCCAATTTAGTTTTGAAAATTTGGCATTGAACTCAAAACATAAGCAGTGTTTCTTGTGGTACAGAGAGAACTACCTTCAGCTCAAAATCAACAGGACAAAAGAGTTGTCGGTGGGCTTCCGTTGTGTTATGGAGCCCCTAAAACCAGTCACTGTACAGGGGGAGGAAGTGGAGGCAGTGTAGAGCTACAGTTACCAGGGGTCCATATAAGAAGCAAACTGGACTGTCCTGACCATGCTGCAGTGATGTGCAAGAAGGGCCAGAGCAGACTGTACTTCTGGAGGAGAACTCCTGTCTTTTGAGGTGTGCAGGAAGCTGCTGGAAATGTTCAACCAGTCCATTGTAGCCAGTGTGTTCTTCTACATGATGATGTCCTGGGGAAAGAAGAGTTTAAGTGATGCAAAACATATGAAGAAACCTCTCAGTTGCAGCACAGGGCTGGTTCTGGAGGCTGTGGTAAAAAAGGGGATAGTGGCAAAATTGAATACCATCATGAACAGATCCTCCAGGGGGATTGTGTTATGGTGCTTGTGCCCACTTCCCATTCAAAATTGCTGGCTCATTGGCAGGGTCCTTCCGAGATGAAGGAAAGAAAAGGTCTCATTGGTTATTTGGTTAAACAACCTAATCATCGACTGAGTGAGTGTGTCTATCACATTAATCTGTTGAAACCATGGAAGGACAGGGATACAAATCCCTCCTCCAGTCAACACCACTCTCTTTTCTCCCAAAATTGTTAATCTCTGACCCAATTTGACCCAACAACAACTGGAGCTAGAATCAGCTATCCTGTCTGTCCCAGAACTGGTCAGTGAGCAACCTGGGTGAACTCCTCTGAGTCAGCATATTATTATGGAATCTGGGCTAATCGTCACAGAACGTCCCTATCACCTCCTCGAGGCCAAATGGACCAAAGTAGAATTAGTGATCATACGGATGTTGAATCTGGATGTGATTGAGGATAGCCACAGCCCTTGGTTCAGCCCAGTCGTCTTGGTCCCTAAACCTGATGGCAGTTGAAGGTTCTGTAATGACCTCCGAAGTCTTAATCAGGTCTCCAAATTTGATGCATATCCGATGCCCCGAGAACTCCTCGAGAGGTTAGGAAATGCACAATATTTAACTACTCTGGATATGACAAAGGTATACTGGCAAATTTCCTTAATGGAGTCCACAAAAGAAAAAAACAGCATTTAGTACCCTTACTGGACACTGGCAGCGTAAAGTAATCCCATTTTGGGTGCACAAAGCTTCAACGATCTTCCAACGTCTGGCAGAGTCCTAAAACCCCACAGTTCATACAGTGCCGCCTACTTAGATGACGTGGTCATTTATTCCGGCACCAGGGAGGAACATTTTATTGCAGGTTTATACTGTTCTGTTGGCTTTAGCTAAAACTAGACTGCGTATCAACCCAAAAGAGTGCCTTTTTTAGGATGAATGAAGCCAAATATTTGGGTTATTTGGTGAACAGTGGAATGGTTTGACCCCAGTGTTCAAAAGTTGATGCCATTCTGAAATGGCCCCATCCAATTACCAAGCAGCAAGTACAAGCTTTTCTTGTACTAGTGAGTTACTACCACCGGTTTGTACCTTGTTTTTCAGAAAGAGCTACAGTATGCCCTTGACTAATCTCACAAAAAAGAGCGCCTTCCTCAATGTGGTATGGGATGAAAAAACTGAGCTAGCATTTTGTGACTTGAAACAGGCCCTTACTTCAGCACTTGTATTAAAAACTCCTGATATCTCTTTTCCCTTTATTCTCCAGACCGAAGCTTCTGACACAGGTCTTGGTACCGTTTTGAGTCAAATTATCGATGGTGCTGAACACCCCATGATGTACCTGAGCTGAAAACTGCTTGACCGGGAGACCAGGTATGCAACGGTGGAATGGGAGGTGTTGGCAATTAAATGGGCTGTGACCCCCTTGCGGTACCACCTCTTGGGTCGTGAATTCATCCCGGTTACAGATCATGCTGCTCTTCAGAGGAGGGCCGTGCATAGGGAGTTCAATCCTCGGGTCAACAGGTTGTTCTTAGACTTGCAGCTGTATAGGTTCAAGGTCCGTTATCACTGAGGTACTCTCCAAGCCAACGCCGGTGCCGTTTCTCATGTTTTCAACCTCTTGATTCAGACCGCCCAACCCTATGGGTTTGGGTTGAGGTCGGGGTTGTGTCACACACACGCAATTAGGGGGCATCCAAAGGGTCCAAAAGAGCGTGACAGAACAATAGATAGGGGGCTAGAATGGAATACTAACACCTGTTCTCTTTTTTTGACAGACCAAAAGAAGAATAAAAATCTTACTCACCGCAATTTCGTGACACTAAATCACTTTTGGCTTCCCTGTGATGACTCCCCTTCCAGTTCCTTCTCCAGTAGATGTCATTTCCAGTCCCATTCCAATCACACCTATTATTCAGTGGAGTTATGTTATAAATATACAGTGTAAAGGACGGCACACATGGGCTGACATCCCTTCCAAAACTGGCCCCATTTCCTTAACCATCCAAGAAGCAAATACACTGGTGAGATCAGGGGAGGCTCTGTATTAAGGCTGTATGCTCCCTCAACCTGCTAGATGGCAGCATCCCTGGGCTTTGATACCCGTTCTGACACCCGCAATAAAATGCAGGGAACTTTAGTCCAGTGGGGTAACCCTGCTGAGATCTATGGGTGATACCTTGGGGTGCTGCAGGCACTTACGCTTCCTATTTTATGCGACTTCCATATGACCCGGAAATGCCTCGGCACAGGAAGGGCACCCTGATCTTCAATAATAAGAAGCACACTGCCTTGTTCAGGTGAGTTGGAGTCATGAGAGGAGCTGGACAACACTCACCTGAGAGGAGTGGAGGAATAAAAGAGACCAATAGAGAGGAGAAGAGAGCATTGGTGGCTGCACCACATACAAGAAACCTTTTTGAGGAGCGTTGTTGTTAATAAACCACTTTTTTATACTGGGATTTGTGTCGTTATGGTTGTGTTAGGGATGCTGCAATGCCCCCTACTGGTCACAACAGGTATTTCACTACTATGCTTCCACTTAAAAATCCACTTTTTGCACTTGTCCATATTATGCCAACATTTTAAACCAATGATAAATAAATACTTCTGAAAATGTTCTCCAGAGCCTGGGATTTCTGAAAGCAATGGTGCAGCATTTCAACGAGGGCGGATGATAATTAAGATATCTGAGATCGCACTCTGGTTGGTTTGTTCTTATTACGCGGCTCTTCTTCGATTGGATCATGCTCATTACAACGTCTCATTCATTTAAGAAAACCGTATTCCAACATAGCTGGCATGAAGGAGTTTTTTTCCATGGCGCTTGTTGTGTTATTTTGCCTGTATGCATTTCGATTGCATTGTGTAGAGTTTGAATGCTGTATACTTGCCAAAAAGAAAATAACTTACTGGTCACTACAGCTTTGTGATAAATCACATTCTCAGTGACAAACCGTTGTAGGAAAAAATTCAGAGCTCCTTGAAAATCAGATTGTAAATAACTCCATTATCAATCTTTATTACTTAAACTCGACACATTCAATATGAATGCACACTTTCCACAGTGAAATTAAAAACAAGGCACTTAATGAAGTGGTCGGGTGTCCTATGAAGTTGAGCTCACAAGAATACAAGTCGGAGAAAAGAAAGCACAATGTAGTAAGGTGAATATTGAGACACACGCGGGCACCTTCATTAATTTATTTTCTCTATTGAGTTAGTTTTACAAATTTTATTTGGTACAAGATGCGCTCCTATTGCTCGATCCTCTTGTCAATGAACAGAGCTTATCACTTCATTTTTATTAAGTGTCACATTAACATTTAGGGTGGCATGGTGGCGCAGTGGGTAGCGCTGCTGCCTCGCAGTAAGGAGACCCTTAAGGGTTCGCTTCTCCGGGTCCTCCCTTTGTGGAGTTTGCATGTTCTCCTCGTGTCTGCGTGGATTTCCTCCCACAGTCCAAAGACATGCAAGTTAGGTGCATTGGCAATCTTAAATTCCCCTAAGTGTGTGCTTGGTGTGTGTGTCCTGCGGTGGGCTGGCACCCTGCCCGGGGGTTTGTTCCTGCCTTGCGCCCTGTGCTGGCTGGCATTGGCTCCAGCAGACCCCCGTGACCCTATGTTAGGATATAGCGGGTTGGAGAATGACTGACTGACTGACTGACTGACTTTAACACTTGCTTTGTTCTTCTGCTGTCACCAGTTCTATGATCAGGACATTAACACAGGGGCAGTTTGCTGTGGCTCATTAAGGAATTTGTTTTTCTATGCGGATACCTTTGAAAGAGCATAAAGCACAAAGAAATCTGATTTTAACAGGGCGCTGAATGTTTCACTACGCATGCTCTCTTGAAGGAGTTTTCCGTCGATGAGTGCAAACCCATTGCATGTAAAGATCTACATCTTTTAATGTTGTCACTCATGCACGCCAGAGGATCACCTTCTGGGCTCAACTTAAGGTATGTGATACCACCAGAGAACGAGCACCCCTCAGGAAAATGGAGCCAAAGAGACCCCAAAGTCCAGCCAATATAAAAGGGAGTTTATCCTGGAAGGTGGCATCGTATTTGGCCCTGACAACACTAGACATAAAGTCTTTAAGAATGCCACCAGAGTGGCTTAGAAGTCATCAGGCTAGCAACTGTTCTAGCACCATCGAGTGTGTGTTTTAGTTCATTCATTCATTTATTTATCATTTTGTTCGTATTAAATGGAGTTTGTCTGGTTGGCACCCCAACTATTTTTCAAGTCATCCTGCCTTATCACTCACCCTGCTACAATGTGGTCATACATGTTTTTGCCAATTACGTCAAAATTCAAGTGAGGATGGAGATAATTTTTAATGAAAATGTAATCGTGTGGACGTAGCATTAGTGTAATACATTCATTCCCCGTTCCTCCATTTTAGGCCTGGGCCTGTTCCTAAACACTCCAAGTATTGGGCACAGGGCTGACTGGGGTGCCAGTTCATCTCAGGGCACACTAATGCACACTCCCAACACTCACATTTAAGTCGGGCTGAGTTTTCAGTTAGCCTAGCTTAATTTTGGGATGTGAAAGTTAAAACAAAGCACACGGAGGACAATGCGCATACACACAGAGAGGACATGCAAACTCTGAATTATGAGCATTGTTGACTGAAGTGCCCAGAAGATGTTAAGGCTGCTCCGGTCCCAATACCCACCCCATACCGTCTATGAGGCATTACCAAGGAGACAATTCCTGTACTCCTGTCCTTCATAAATAAGCTTGCTTGCTCCATAATGTTGCCAAGAAAATATATTTGTCATTGAATACAAAACAACTTAAAATGACTTTGAAGATACTATTTCATTTTTGGTTGCTCCCCTCACAGCAGGTTACCCCTCTAGGGCTCTCACCCTGCACGTAGCCATCACAACCTGTCTTCATTTTCACAGCAGAGTGACGGAAATGAGCAATGCAGGGAGATGGGATCATTTCCTGTTTGCTTCCTTAATGCAGCTTTTGATCCATTCCATTAAAGACTTTTCCGCATCGCTGGAAATCCGTTTTAAGCGCAGCCTCAAGTAAAGGATGAAGAGACCGAGAGGAAAGGACTTTGAAGAGTCACAGTTTGTTCCGGCTGCACGCTGCACTCTTATCTGTATGATGAGGAGAGGTTTGTCTTTCACCAATCACTTGCAGTCACTCGCCCTTTTTATTGTCATATAAATTGAGTAAATGGACAAGAGAATCGATGGTAGAACTCGTCTAATCCAAATTATGTTGGTGAGGACTGAAAGCAGGGCTGTCCCTAGACCAGTGCAGGACTCCAGCTAAGGCCAAACACACATATACATATAAATATGTAATACAGTATATGGAGGACATACAGTGCCATGAGAAAGTATACGGACCACTTCACCTTTTTACATTTGGTTATGTTTCAGCTTTGTGCTAAAATCATTAAAAAAAAATTTTTCCCTCATTAAACAACACTCAATGCCCCAAAATAACAAAGCAGAAACAGGACTTTGGATGTACGTTTTCAAATATATTTAAAAAATACAATAAACTGAAATATCCCATTGACACAAGAATTGAGACCCTTTACTCACTACTTCATTGAAGCCCCTTTGGCGGTGACTGCAGACTGGCGTCTTCTTGGGTTTGACGTGACAAGCATCGCATATCTGGGTCCTCTCACATTATGTCAGTTTAACTGGAGACAGTGGACAACTATTTATAAGGTCTCTGCAGAGATGTTTGATTGGATTCAGGTCGGAGAACATTCTCAGAGTTGTTCCTAAGCCACTCCTGTGTTGTCTTTGCTTTGTGTTTAGGGTCATTGTTGAAAGGCAGCGCTGTGAGGATTATGCTTTTTGATTTCTCCAGTGCTTTCAGTACCATGCAGCCATCACTGTTAAGGGGTACAGTCAGAGATATGCAGGTGGATGAGCCTATGGTGTCCTGGATAGTGGACTGTCTGTCCATCAGGCAGTCTGTAGTTTGTGAGACTAAGGACTGTGTTTCTGCTACATGAGCAACACTGGAGCACCAAAAGGAGCACTCCTGTCTCTTTTTCTGTTCACTCTGCACACCTCAGACTATAAAAATGATGCCAGGTCCTGTCACTTGCAGAAACTTTCAGAAGATGTTCCACTTATGGGCTGTATTGATAAAAGGGAATGACACAGAGGAGAGGAGTCAGGTGGAGGACTTGATTTCTTGGTGCAAAGAGAATTGTCTGCATCTTAACATCAGCAAAACCAAGGAACTGCTTATTGATTTTTGCCGTACCAAAGAGCCTCTATGTAGGGTCACTGTTCAGGGAGCGGATGTCGAGGTGGTCCAGTCCTATAAGTACTTGGGTGTGCGTGTCAATTACAGGTTGTACTGGTCAGCACAGAGAAACTGTTCAAGACGGAAGAGTAGGCCCTTCTACCTTAAGAGACTGCGTTCCTTTAAAGTGGGAAGTGACATCTTCACACCTTCTACAACTCTGTGATGGTCAGTGCAATTCTCTACACTGCAGTGCGGTAGACAGTAACATCTTTTCAGGAGAGGACCACCAAATCAACAAGCCAATTTAAAGAGCAGGCTCAGTTATGGGATACACTCTGGACCCCCTGTAGGTCGTAGTGATGGAGAGAAGTAAAACAAAACTGAGTGCCATTATGACTAATGCTGCACATCCTCCCCATGACACACCAACACTGAGGGCTTTCAGCCAATGAATCATTCAGTAGTAGTGCGCCAAGAACCAGGATTGGGGGGCTCCTTTATACCAACAGCAATAATGGTTCACTGGGACTGTGTCTGTCAAGTCATGTGTTTATTTTATTTTTAGTCATTCTGGTGTCTGTTCAGACCATAGTGTGCAAGTGTGTGTATATATACTGTATAGATTTATTTGCCAGTCTAATTATGTGTTTATTTATTTAAACAGCTTGTATAAAAAGCTAGATTTTCCCCTTGTCAAATAAAGTTCTATCTATCTATCTATCTATCTATCTATCTATCTATCTATCTATCTATCTATCTATCTATCTATCTATCTATCTATGTTCAGCACAGTCTGAGATCCAGAGCACTCTGGAGTAGATTTTCCTCAAGGACATCTCTGTACTTTGCTCTATTCAGCTTTCTCTCAACACCTGGTAGTCTCATACAGTCCCAGTCCCTGCTGTTAAAATACAACCCCACAGCATGATGCTGCCAATGCCATGGTATAGCATTGGTGATGAGTGGTGCCTGGTTTCCTCCAGACATGACACTGATCACAGTTTCATCAGACCAGACCTTGCTTCTCACAGTCTGAAGAGTCCTTTATGTGCCTTTTTGAAAACTCCAAGTGGGTAATTTAAACCTGTCTTAGAACATAATGTTTATCAAGAGGAGTCCTCTATCTGGCCACTCCTTACAAAGCAGAAGGAGTGTTTCAGTGATAGTTGTTTTTCTGGAAGTTTCTCCCATCTTCACACAGGTTCTCTGGAGCTCGGCCACAGTGACCATCGGGTTCTTGGTCACCTCTCTTATCATGGCCCTTCTCCCACAATTGCTCAGTTTTGCTTGGCAGCCAACTCCAGGAAAGAGCCGTGGTTTTTGCAGATGTCTTTCATTTAAGAATTAGGATAAGGCCACAGTGCAGTCGGGAACCTTCAATGCTGTAAGAATTTTGTAGCCTTCTCCAGTTCTGTGCCTTGACACAATCCTGTCTCTAAGCTCTGCAGGCAATTCCCTCGACCTCAGGGCACAGCTTTGGCTCTGATACACATTGACAGCTGTGATACCTTCTATAGACGGGTGTGTGCCTTTCTGTCCAGTCAGTTGAATTGACCACTGGTGGATTCCAAACAAGGTGTAGAAACATCTCAGGGGTGATCAGTAGAATGGGAGGAACCTGAGCCAAATTTATGTGTCATAGCAAAGAGTCGGAATACTGGTGTCAGAGTGATATTTTAATAAATTTGCAAAAAAAACCTGTTTTTGCTGTGTCATTCTGGGGTATTGAGTATTGCTTGATGAGGGAAAAACATTCATTTAAATGATTTAGCATAAGACTGCAATACAACAAAATGTGAAAAGTGAATACTCACTGAAAGCCCTGCATACTGCGAGGCATTTGGAGTGAAACTTTGGTTTGTTTTGGACAGGGGGGTTACATCCCTGGCTCAGTTTTACTTTTTGTGTGTTTAACTGTTGTTTAAATATAAGTTTGGATATTACGTTAAGTATTCTGATTGTGGTTTTGTTTTGTCTTTGTGTGGTATTGCTTTTCTTTGATTTTCTGGTGTTTATTGATTTTATTTTTAAATTTTATATAATATTATTATTATATGCCATTTATTTAGCTGTCTGCCCTTCCTCCTTTATGTGGAGCCTGGGGAGGCTATGCAGTCTAATCATTTAGGTGGAGTTCCAGCCCCAGCAAGTATTTACGGTAAAGCCACTGCATTGATCTGAATGGATTCCGGTGTTTGGTTTATATTTCTGATTTTTTTGGATTTCCAGGTTTTTGACCCGTGCATTTCAGTTACAAGGTTTTGTAATACTTGGATATGTTTGCTATTTTTGCTTCTTTTTCTGCCATTTCCTTTTGTTATTCCTTTTTCCTTTAATAGATTCTTTATGTTACAAGACATTTAATATGTCAAAAGATTACACTGAGGAAGTATAGAAAGACCAATCTTTAAATAAGAGTGAAGTCATGAATAACAAAGGATCAAAACTGAGAGATCAAAACAAACAAGCAACAAAGAATCAGAGACAATATAAATTTAGAAACCCAAAGCCAATCCTCATGCTTGGGCCTTTTAGGGTCCTAACCTAAACAGAACTGAGACGTAGAGAATCCAGCGTCAGATAATGCACCGATGATCTGGGTCATGTGATGCATCCTGACAAAGTCACGTAAAGAAGACAGTAATCAAAGTAAACTTAGTAAGTCAAAATGAAAAAAAAAACACAAAAATATATAATCCTTGAGTAAAAAAAAAAAACAATACTACACACAAAAGTACACAAGTAAAAACTGCTGCACTTTGAATGTTAAAGAAACCTTCTTTTAATTGTCCTTGAAAACTAGAGGTGGAGTTTAAAAAGACCCCTTTTCTGTATCTGCCATTCAAGCTTGGGGATAGGCTGCCTGGTGTGAGGCCAATCCAGTGAGCCCAGATCTGAAATAAGAGCATATCTGACCACCACCTCCATTTTGAGAGTTTTGTTGTGTGCAGGAACACAACATGTCTTCTTATATAATACTCTACCGTGGCTGTTTGTTTGTCTGTCCAGGATTTTAAATCACCTGTCGCTCACAAACCGTTTGAACTATTGACCTGAAATTTGGTACACATATACTACGTGAACTCTACTATCCACTTTCGGGGTGTTGATTGACCTCCAAGGTTATTCCTCTTTTTATTTTTATTTTATTTTATTGTAGAATCAACTCTCTGCAGCACGCAGCAGGGCGGACGTGCAGCGCATACGTATGGGCGCCGTTCTCATTCCCTACCACCTTTGCCAATCATTCTTAAGGCAGATTGAAGAATTAAGTACCAGCTTAAGGTAAAAATTAAAGAAAACATACTAAGTAATTGCAACACAAGTACTGACTTAATCAGTTTTAACGCGAAAAGGTGCTGATGAAAGATGAGAAGAAGTGGGCTGCTAGGGTGGAGAAAAGAAGAGCTGCTTAGGAAGCAGCAAGCACATCAACCTCTGAGCAAACGAATGCTAAACGTAAAGAGAAAGAGGACGAAAACTATGAATGCTCAAGTCAAGTGTATTCACTGCACATTATCATGCAGTACGCTGTTACTGGTGATTTATATTTATATAAACATATAATGTAATGAGAAAGAACAAGAGAGAGAGAATAAGGTGGTTGGGACCTGTCAGTACCCCATTTAGTTCAAACAATAGACTATGGAAAAGAAAACAAGAGATAGGACAGTATATATGCTACAGTGTTTGGGTGAGGTGTGTAACTTTCCTTCAATTTTATACCAGATGTGAATAGAATGTGCCGTAATGGGGCTAAGGCAAAACTTGGAGATCTTAAGCTTCAAACTGGCACCTAAAATCAAATTTAATTCAAGGTGAGAGCAATTGCAGAGTTCTGTTATGACACAATTTGTTATTTAAGTTTTTCTAACCTCTGGAATGGATATTTCTTGACTGTCCATCACCCCTTTCAAGCATTTTCTGCATTAATTGTTCATTTTAACTCTTATTGAAGACGTTTATGCAAGGGGGACCCAACAATTCCCTGAACCCTTTATTATGAAACATACAGCAATTCCCTTGTCTAAGGGTTTGTCTCATTCCTGGAAACGTTTTCTGTACTCCTCTTTTGTTATCGTGCCTGTAGCCTCCTGCGTTTTTTAATGGATTTCTAAAATGTTAGCAACTCTTCTTCCTTTCAATCTTGTTTTTAGAAAAAAGTCACAGAAAGTGAGGTCAGATGAATACAGAGGTGTGCGAAGCTATTACCACACTGTGTTTGGTTTGACTGGAAATGAGGTGTTTTCAGGTGCATTGGCAAGGTGAACAATCCAGTTTTGTGTGTGTCAGTTCTCAGGACGGTTATTCCTAATGCCTTCCCGTAGATGCCACAGTAGTTTAATGTAATGTTGACTAACAGTCTGTCCACAGGGAATAAACTCTTTAAGAAAAAGTCAACTTCATTGTTTCTTGAAAATCTGCCATAGTAGCCTGGAGGAAAAAAAAAATAACGTGCACGAGTGGAGAAGAAACACCAGAAATACGCACTTGGTGGGCTGATCAACCAGACTTAGCAGCTTATTCAATAACAACATCCTTCTCTGGTTTAGAATGCCTCTTGTGCTAAAATGAAATAAATAAAATGGCAATTATGAAATAAATATTTGCATGCAACCATCATGAAAAGTGGCATTGGGAAATAAATGAAAGAGCCATGCGGAAAAGTGCCGTTTAGAAAAGTCGCACTGAGTAATAAAAACAGTCTTTACAAATAAGGCCATCGTGAAATAAAATCTGTAATAATAATAAAATGATTATTTTGTGGGCGGCATGATGGTGCAGTGGTAGCACTGCTGCCTCACAGTAAGGAGACCCAGGTTCGCTTCCCGGGTCCTTCCTATGTGAAGTTTGCATGTTCTCCCCGTGTCTCCGGGTGCTCCGGTTTCCTCCCACAGTCCAAAGACATGCAGGTTAGCTGCACTGGATTGTGTGTGTGTGTGTGTGTGCGTGCCCTGCAGTGGGCTGGCACCCTGCCCAGGGTTTGTTTCCTGACTTGCACCCTGTGTTGGCTGGGATTGACCCCTGTGACCCTGTAGTTAGGATATAGAGGGTTGGATGATGGATGGATGAATGATTATTTTGTATTTCATAATAAATTTTCATAATAATTAGATGATTTTAATTTAATCATGTGGATTTTTTCACAATTTATTGCCACATTTTTATACACAGTATGACTGTACTTTTACATTATTTAATTCAGAATTGCCATTTTATTTATTTCAGTTTACCACAGATGGTATTTCATACTCCTGTGCTACTGACAAATTCTGGGAGTTTTTGTGTCCTCCTCCTCCTCGTAATTTATTTGTATCATTTCATTGTTTGGGCACCACCATTTGTCTGTTCTGTGGTGCGGCACATCATTGGGTTGAAAGGATATAAGGTTGCTTCTGATGACATTTCCTTATGTATTATAACAAAAATCTTCTCATGTTTTTTGAAGTACACTATCTTATTTTTGACCTCCTGTTTAAGAAATGTCTCCCATTCTTTTGACTTGAATTTGTGACACTCATTGCTAGTTTGTTTTCGACGTTCTTTCTCACTTGAACTCCCCAGTTATGATCTTTGTCTCCCTCTTGACAGTGTCTTTTCTCCTCATCCCTTTTTGTCTGGTGCTAGTTTACTCCAAGCAAAACAACTTATTACTATCAAACAGATCTTTACTTTGCTGGGCATCCTCTTATAACAGAGCACCCAGGAGTGGAAAGTAGCAATGCAGAGAATCCACTCGAGCTCCATATGCACAAAGCATACAATTATTCAACTCAAAATTTTATATCGAGTGCATCTGCCTCGTTTAAAATTGTCCAAAATGTTTCCAGGGCAAGATCCTACCTGCGAACGTTGCAATCGAGTTCCAGCCTCATTGGGCCGCGTGTTCTGGACTTGCACCAAATTAACATAATTCTGGACCAAAATCTTTAAATGCCTTTCAGACAGCCTTGGTGTCCAATCCCTCCTAACCCATTAACAGCTGTGTTTGGTGGCCTCGCAGATGGGCTTAAAGTGGAGAAGGACAAACAAACTGTGATTGTCTTTACTACACTATTGGCACGCAGACTTATCTTGCTCAACTGGAAGAATCCTGACTCTCCTGTCCTAAGTCAGTGGGTAACTGATGTTATATACTATCATAACATAGCACCCAGAAACCAGCCGCCATTTCTTCCACGCTGTCTTTATTCTTCAGCCTACTTCCACTTTACTGTGTAATTGACCTGAAGTGTTTAAACTTTTCAGCATTCTTAGGAAGGTAAGCATAGACTGTAGATACTTAAATTACTTGTCCACCATTGTTGCATACTTGTTAGATCTTTCATTTGAGCCCCTGAGGTTTTGGGAGTTGGCACCCATCTAGTGAATTTTGATTTTTTTTGAGGAAATCTAATAAAAATGTACCCTCCCTACCGTTCACTGATCAGAGTGACAAAAAAATAAAGTCAGTCATTTTCCAACCCACCCACAGTCCTGAACAGGTGGGCAGGGGTTTGCTGGAGCCTATCCCAGGTGGCACAGGGCACCAGTCCATTGCAGGGGACAAAAGATGAAGTGAAAGAAACAACGATTTGACTACAGATGAAGCAGATGCAGTTTTAATCAATAGACATGAGACTTTCTAAAAAGGCTTCACCTATGTGGGCGAGGTGGAGCTCCTTCATGGTGGATTAGAGAGCATCCTGAGGGACAGAAGGTGCATCCGTGGTCCTCAGCTGCCTCTTTATTTCTGAGAATTTTGAAAAATAACATTGGTGTTCAAACAGATGTGGTGTGTGGTCCTCTGAAAATAGGAGCTTACATTTTCACAATGTATTGTATTTCTTGTTAAGAGGGCTGGAATTCATTTATGGCAAGTCTATAAATAATTTGGCAACAATCTGATGAGGGGAGTGGGAATTAAGGGCTGAGAGAAGAAGGAGGCCACGTAGTAAAACTGAGTTACATGCATGTAGCTGCTGGGTAATCCAACACCAGCTGTGCCCTGATTAGAAGAGGGCAGATGGTCGTCCAGCTGTTCGGAAGCCCAGAAATTTCTCTTAACCCCCATACAGAGCAGATATTGATAGCAGACTTCCTGTAAACAAGGCATTTCATTTTTTCTTCCAAAGGATCATGTTACAGAATGCATGTTAAATGAAACCATTACCAACCTGAATGTCCATAAGTTTACTAAGAATTCAATTGCAAGTATTATAAGGGGGTGTGCAGTCACAGTACAGGTTTTTTTTAATATCTCTTCACATCTTGGGTAATAACTGCCAAGTTATGCCATTCAAATTGGGAAATTATGCTCTGCCACATGTTTTACAGAAAATGCTGTTGAAAGAAACCTCAAACGTGAAACTCTCTGTTGGTCTGGGTGAGGTAGAAAGATGATGGTAGTCCTCCCGGTATTAACCAGTGCTTTGCTGAACTACCACTCTACCAAAGATGTAGCCTTCAAAGCGATGTGGATATGTTAGGAAGGTACAGATGATCCACTAAGGCTAAGTTTGCATCAGACACTGCGCACTAGCAAATGAGACGCTATATTTCAGTCGGCCAGTCCTTGCTTTGTGCTGCTTTTGCAGAGTGTAATGTCTGACCTGGAGAGAATCAAGGTCTTTATTTTGATTTTCAGAAGGCTTTTGATAAGATACCACCTGAAAGGTTAGTGATCCAACTAAAAGAAGTGGGAATTCAGGATGCAAGTGGGTCTATAAGTGGTTGCAAAATTGTCTCAAACACAAGAAGCAAAGGGTTATGGTGAAGGGAACTTTTTCAGAGTTAGGTTATGACAAAAGTGGTGTCACCGGGGTCTGTGTTGGGGACATCAACGATCTGGACAGGAATATAATCAATAAGCTGGTTAAGTCAGATGATACCAACCTAGGTGGCTGGGCACATAATGGAGAATCAGCTAAATTGTTACAGATATCTGCTTAAGTCTCAGATGATAGCAAACTAGGAGGAATCACAAATAAGATACGAAAAGCAGAATCATTACAGAGGACCCCAGACAAAATACGTACTTGGGTAAATATGTGTCAGGTGAAATTTAATGTAACAATATAGTAAAATATATTACATTTAGGTAGTAAAAATTTTAGATTTTAATAAATAGTAGAAGGTATGAATCTTTTTTTTCAAATTTTATTGATTTTATTGTAATCATTCCATACAAACAGATCAATTTTTACAAAAAATAGGATTGAAAACAAATCAACCCCCACCCCTGAGAAAGAGAGCATGGCCAACAGAGTAAAACTTAAAGCTTGTAAACATACATAAAGTGATGAGTTTAATAGGTGGATAAAGATGAATGGCGAAGTAAAAGAAATGTGAAGAGAATTACTTCCTCAGTGCTTTAAGAGCTTATTCTAAAATGTTATTGATCAGATCCTGCCAGGTTTTGAAAAAAGTTCTGCACAGATCCTTTAACTGAGAATTAGATTTTTTCCAATTTCAAATAGTAAATAACATCAGTTACCCACTGACTTAAAAGAGGAGAGTTAGAATTCTTCCAGTTTAGCAAAATAAGTCTGCGTGCCAATAGTGTAGTGAAGGCGATCACAGTCTGTTTGTCCTTCTCTGCTTTAAGCCCATCTGGAAGAACACCAATCACAACTGTTAGTGGATTAGGAGGGATTGGGACACCAAGGCTGTCTGAAAAGCACTTAAAAAATTTGGTCCAGAATGATGTTAATTTGGTGCAGGCCCAGAACATGTGACCCAGTGAGGCTGGGACTTGATTGCAGCGTTCGCAGGTTGGATCGTGCCCTGGAAACATTTTGGACAATTTTAAACGAGACAGATGTGCTCGGTATATAATTTTGAGTTGAATAATTGAAGGTATGAGTCTTGAAAGTACAAGTCCTTATGAGAAGGACCTGGTAGTCATAGTGGATTCATCACTATGTACATCTAGAGAGTTGACAGAAGTAATCAAGCAGGTATGGTGGATGGCCACGGTCCTTGCCTGGCTGGGATGTCTCTATAATGGAAGGATGGGGAGAAAATATACAGTACACAGGGCATTATGTCTCCCTGAGCGCTCGATGGCAGCCCCCTGGGTTGCAGTGGTACCTTGGTTTCCCATGGGTTGTTACGGGAGTTAGAGTTTGGTACAGCCCTGTTTTGTTCCATGGTTGCTGCCAGGGGGTGCTGCATGGACTGCGGAGCCCTACTTTGTCGACCTTCGCCTCACCCTGAACTGCTTCCAGACCACACTAATGAGTCACAGGAAGTACTCCCAGGTGCAGGATAAAAGAAGCCCACTGCAACAGCTGAGAGAGCCAGAGTTGGGAGGAAGAGAGATTGACTTTGCTGGAGGAGGAGTGGAGGCGGAAGGATAGAGAAAGAGAGAGAAGAAGAGTGGCGTCATTAGTAATTATCACGTTGTGACTGTTACTGCTGTATTGAGGTCGTGGCTGTGGTGGCAGTACAGTCTTGGTCTGTGGCAGGGCAGCAGCCTTCACAGACTCATAATTTCTATGGATGATATTTCCTTCCTTGTTTTTCACCCTCATCTGCCTATCAGAAAATCCAGTTGCAGGTGGACTTTCACAGGTCTAAATGATTACGTTTCAAAATTAGTTTAGAAGCACCAACTCTATTTACTCTGTCTACAAGACAGAACTTGGAGAAAGCCGTAAACTAGAGATGTGCAAGGATCGAAAATCAGGAAACAATCCGAGCATTCGTCAGAACAAGTGCAAAACAAGAATTGTATTTAAGAGTTCAGAAAAATAAAAACACTAAAGAAACAATCACAATTATTATAATATGGTTTATCCAATCTTGGATACAATGTAAAAGATTTTTATATGGTCGTGTCACACGTAGAGTGCAATTCTAGGACTCATCACTGTCCACTCACCATTGTCAGAATATAGTGACATCCACCAAGAAAAGAAAAACAAAATGGCATTATGGCTTAAAGATAAAAATAACTTTCTCAGGAAGACTTTGATCACAAAATAAAAATCAAAAATAAATTCCTTGGGTATAAATGCTCCATATAGAATGTCTAAATTGGCCAAAACATTTCCCATCCCAGCCGCTTCACACTCAGCTGCGAACCGATCCAGAGAGAGCTGAAGATCACGGCCTGATGAAGCAAACAGGACAACGTCATCTGCAAAAAGCAGTGACCCAATCCTGAGTCCACCAAACTGGACCCCTTCAACACCCCGGCTGCGCCTAGAAATTCTGTTTTTAAAGGTTAGGAACAGAATCGGTGACAAAGGGCAGCCCTGGCGGAATCCAACTCTCACTGGAAACGGGTTCAACTTACTGCCTGCAATGTGGACCAAGATCTGACACCAATCGTACAGGGACTGAACAGCTCTTATCAGAGGGTCCGGTACCCCATACTCCCAGAGCACGGCAAGGCTAAAGTCAGGAAATAGCATCCTGCTGTAAGCTACTCACCTATGACGGTGCTCACAAGTGATGTGTAAGGCCAGGTTGTTGGTCTCATCCACTAACCTGTTTGTTCATTTGGAACGAAAAACGGAGTGGATCTAGGAGCTGTCAGTATGAGCACTGCATAACCTCACAATTCTCACATAAGGGATCAGATGCAATATGAAAGTCTCACAATTCAGGATGCAGTTCTAATCCTAGTTGCTGTTTCTGATTAGCATGATAAATATGCTCACATTTTTCATGCACGCTGAACATCACAATGATTAATACAATGCAGAAGAGGAAAGCAGCCTTCAGAGTAGACAGCATCAGTCTAAAAAGGTCAGGACTTGAAAGGAGTAAGCAAAAGCTGCAATTGGGTGGCAGACTCTAGTGAATACGTCAAGAAATGTTAAGACCAAAAAAGGGACATCCAGTGCAGTCGGTCAAGCTTAACGAATCAGGACAATGCTACAAAACAGGTGGAATTAAAACATTTTTCTGCTTTGGGTAATTGTTTTTCTAAAATGTTCTTTATTATTTTTGGAGGTTTACAGTTTTGTATGCTGTTGACAAAACAAGGTGAAAAGGGTGTACATCTCCTTATAGGTCCAGAAAGCAGGCCAGGCCCATCTCTGGCCTATCTAGAAGTGGTCTTACCATGGGCAGCCAGCCAATAACTTAGCTGGGCAGACTGTGGCCCACACAGGCCAAATATAAGAAGGTGGCTTTAAAGGTTCATAATGTACAAAAATGACCTACAAGAGAAAGTGTTATGATTGGATTGCTGTTTCTATTTTTATGTGTTTATTTCAACCAATTTGTGTAATGTCACACTTGTTTTGGGAGTCTTTAAAGCTGTAGATTTCATTTCTATTATTACTTTTTATTGTGTTATTCCTTTTGCGAGTCATTTAATATTTTGGTGTATTTTGGCTGTCCTCTTGCATTTTAATGACTGTCACCATTTTGGACAGCCATCATTAAGACAGCTTCACTCAATCCAAAATACATCTTATGAGAAGGATTTAGGAGTCGTAGTGGACTCTTATCAACTTGCAGACAGTGTTCAGAAGCCATTAAGGCTAACAGAATGTCATATAGGTTATATAGTGTGGAGTACAAGTCCAAGGAGGTTATGCTCAATCTTTATAATACACTGGTGAGGCCTCACCTGGAGTACTGGGTGCAGTTTTGGTCTCCAGGCTACAAAAAGAACATAGCAGCGCTAGAAAAGGTCCAGAGACAAGCAACTAGGCTGATACCAGGGCTACAGGGTATCAAAGATTAAAAGAGCTGAGCCTTTACAGTTTAAGCGAAAAAAGATTAAGAGGTGACATGATTGAAGTGTATAAAATTATAAAGGGAATTAGTCTAGTGGACTGCGGTGGGCTGGTGCCCTGTGTTGGCTGGGATTGGCTCCAGCAGACCCCAGTGACCCTGTAGTCAGGATATAGCGTGTTGGATAATTGGATGGATGGATGGATAGTCCAGTGGATCGAGACTGTTACTTTAAAATGAGTTCATCAAGAACACGGGGACACAGTTGGAAACTTGTTAAGGGTAAATTTCGCACAAATATTGGGAAGTTTTTCTTTACACAGAGAACCATAGACATTTGGAATAAGCTACCAAATAGCGTGGTAGACAGTAAAACTTTAGGGACTTTCAAAACTCAACTTTTTTACAACATTAAGTGGATAGGACTGACAAGCTTTCTTGGACTGAATGGCCTGTTCTCGTCTAGAGTTTTTTGATGTCCTCAGAAGTTGTGACAAACGAGTAATCAATGCAGTGGGTTAAAAAAATCATCTGATAGTCCCTTCCTTATGTGAGTGGCAGATTCAAACCCCTTTTCTATATTCTTTGCTTTAACCTTTTTCATTGGATTTTTTGTGGTGCTGACCTTTTCACTACAAGTTATGTTTCTCATCTTGGCGTGACCTTTTCCTGTCTCACATCTATCTCCTTGTGCTTATTTGTCAGCTTGCTGACATAACAGAGAGGAGCCGTTAAACCACTGGCTCAATGAAATGTGTCCTACAGAGAATTTTTATGAATCAATAACTTTTTTAAGTAAAAGAGAAAAGTAACCAAGATAAAATGAGAACAAATAGGATTTAATAAATAAAGCAATCCAAGTCCCAATCCAGAAACTGCAACCGCAATCAGAAGCAAAAATATCAATAAAGAGAAACATAAAGACTTACAAATATCTCCAGACAACGGTCAATATCAAACTGAAGAAAGCCACCTCATTTAGCAAAATATAAAGGTGGATGACAGTCCCTCATGTGTGACACCATGGTGGCCCTGCCTCTAGGAGTTCCACCCACAGAATATAAGGAACATATATGAACTTAAAAACAAAGTACATAGTCAGATCAGCCAACATTAAAAGCACCTGCTCATCCCACCAAGACAGCTCCAACTTGTCGAGGCATGGACTACACAAGACCTCTGAAGGTGTCCTGTGATATCTGGCACCTAGACCTAGCTGCAGATCCTTTGAGTTCTGTGAGTTATGAGGTTGGTCCTCCGTGGATCAGACTTGTTTTTCCAGCACATTGCACAGATGCTCAGTCAGATTGACATCTGGGGAATTTTGAGGCCAAGTACACACCTTGAATACTTTGTCATGTTGTTCAAGCCATTCCTGATCAATTTTTGCAGTGTAACAGGTCACATTATCCTGCTCAAGTAGGCCACTGCCGTCCGGGAATACCGTTGCTAAGATGGAGTGTAAACTATCTGCAGCAACATTTAGGTAGATGGTATGTGTCAAAGTAACATCCACATAAATGCCAGGACCCAAGGTTGCCCTGAGCATCACACGTCCTCCACCGGCTTGCTTTCTTCCTTTAGTACATCCTGCTGCTATTTCTTCCTCGGGTGAACAATGCACACACAATTGGCCATCCACTTGATCTAAAATAAAATGTGATTCATCTGACCAGGCCACCTTCCTTTATTGCTCCATTGTCCTGTTCTGATGCTCATATTCTTATTGGATGTCTTTTCGGTGGTGGACAGGGGTCAGCACGGGCACTGTGACTGATCTGTGCTTACACAGCCAGCTGTGATGCACTGTGTGCCAGGACACCTTTCTCTCATGGCCAGCATTACGTTTTTCAACAATCTGTACCACACTAGCAGTAGTGAGATTGGACCAGATGGGCTAGCCTTCACTTCCCATGTGCACAAATGTTTCTTGTGTACCCATGACCCTGTTGCTGGTTCACCAGTTGTCCTTCCATAAACTACTTTTGGTAGTTACTAATCACGGCATCCTGGGGATGTCCCACAAGACCTGTTGCTTTGCAGATGCTCTGGCCCAGTCATCTAGCCATCACAATTTGGCCCGTGTCAAAGTCGCTCAGACCCTTACGCTTGCCCATTTTTCCTTCTTTCAACACATCACTTTCAAGAACTGACTGTTCACATCCTGCCTAATATATCCCACCCTTTGACAGGTTCCATTGTAATGAGATAAGCAATGTGATTCACTTCACTTCAGTGGATTTAATGTGGTAGCTGATTGTTGTAAATACTGAATAATAAACAAACATAAATGAATTTACACAAAACATGAAAAATAATGATACAACAAAAAAACAGAAAATTCACTTAAATTAGGGAATAAACTCTGGACGAACCATACCGTGGAGTATCAGAGATCAATTCAGGATAGTTTTTTTTGTCCTACTAGGCTCTTGGAATTATGTAAATATTATTATAATGTTTTTTATTTTCATTTTACTGCTGCACTATTTTGTTCATTCCTTGAATTTTGCTAAATTTTGGACTCTTTACCACGACATGTTCTTGGGTTGCTAGTGGTCTTATACCAAAAGTCTCCGGCGCAACACTTTGTATAGGTGGCACTATCTACCTGATGGCATCCAAGATTACGGATATTAACTAACAAAGGTGTGCTTACTGGTTGTTGAATTCTAGCAGTTCTTCTTGAATTCAAATTATGTTTAGTGCTTTGCCTCAGGGAAAAGCTATACTGACTGAATAGTTTTCACCTTTGCTTAGTTTAAGGTGTATATTTCATCTCCTGGTCCATTGATAACGCTGACTACCCAGTCTGCCAGCTTAGACAGATAACCAATGGCTCACATTTACTAACACATTTGATCGTGCATCTGTGGTTCTGCATGGAGCTCTGCATAGTCTTTGAGTTTCCTTGCACATACTGGTGTCAAAGTTGTGTGCTGATTCAGTAAAACTAATGGTTAGTCCAACTGTGTTAAAACGTGACAGAATGTTATTGAGGTCTACGTCACTTCCCTATGTCACTTAAATAACATTTCTGTTTGTTGTGTATTGATAGGTACAGGTTTCCTTCTGTACAGTGCCCTCCATAATGTTTCAGACAAAGACACATTTGTCCTTCATTTACACCTCTGCTCCACAGTTTAAAATTACAAATCAAACAATTCAGACATCGTGATTAAAGTGCTCATTGCAGGCTTTCGTTTAAGGGGATTTGCATACATTTTGGTCACACGATGTACAAATGACAGCACTTTTTATACATGGTCCCCCAATTTCAGAGCACCATAATGTCTGGGACAATTGGTGTCACAGGTGTTTGTGATGCTCAGGTGGGTTTCTTTGCTTCAGAAGATACCCTAGCTTGCTTCTACCCTTTGGAGACTGTAGTTGCCATTGTTCAACATGAAGACAAGAGCTGTGCCAGTGATAGTCAAAGAAGCTATTATGAGACTGAAAGACAAGAATAAAACCATTAGAGACATCAGTAAAACCTTAGGATTGCCTAATTCAACTGTCTGGAGCATCATTCAGAAGAAAGATCGCACTGGAGAGCTCAGTAATCACAAAGGGACTGGAAGGCCAAGGAAGACCTCCACTGTTGATGACAGAAGAATCGTCAACTCTGTAAAGAAAAAGCCCCAAACATTTCTCTCACAGATCAGAAACAGCCTTCAGGATGCAGATGTGGACGTGTCAGAGACAACTACCCGCAAAAGACTTCATGAACAGAAATACAGAGGCCACACTGCAAGATGCAAACCATTAGTTAGCTACAAAAACAGGATGGCCAGATTACAAAAAAGTACTTAAAAGTGCCTTTTGGTAAAAGGTCTTGTGGACAGAGGAGACAAAAATGAACCTGTATCAGAGTGATTGCAAGAGCAAAGTGTGGAGACACGAAGGAACTGCCTGAGATCCAAAGCAGACCACCTCATCTATTAAATATGGTGGTGGGGGTGTTATATGGCTGCCACAGGTACTGACAAACTCTTCATTTATGATGGAACTGCTAATGGCAGTGGCACAATGAATTCTGAGGTGTGTAGAAACATCTGATCTGGTCAAGTTCTACTAAATGCCTACAAACTCATTAGATGGCGCTTCCTCCTACAACAAGATAATGATCCAAACATTTTGCTAAGGCAGTTTGTCAAAGCTAAAAAATGGGAAATTCCTGAATGGCCAAGACAGTCACCTGATTTAAATCCAATTGAGCAGAAAAACTTAAGAAAACTTAAGGGGACAAGACGGAGGCTGCATTAGAGGCTTAGCAGAGCATCACCAGAGAACATCCTCAGCCCCTGGTAATGTCTATGAATTGCAGACTTCAAGCAGTCATTGCATGAAAGGGGATATGCAACAAAGTACTAAATGTGACGGCTTTAATAGACCTGCCATCGCTGTGTCCTGAACATTATGGTGCCCTGCAATGGTGGGACCATGAAGCAAAACTGTTGTCACTTCTACATGGCGTCACTGAAATGTATGCAAATACCCTTAAATGAAAGTCTGCAATGTGCACTTTAATCACGATGTATGAATTGTGTGATTTGTAATTTTAAACTGTGGAGCAGAGGGGGAAATCAAAGACAAATGTGTTTTTGTCCCAAACGTTATGGAGGGGCCCTGTGAAAGGATGACAAAATGAATCAAACACTGATACATCCATCAGGTCTCTTTTGTGATTGCCTACTTCATGATTGCAGGAGGCCAATGCCTATCCCAGCAGTGGTGGGCATATGGTACCAGGATGGTGTACTAGTCCATCATAGAGCTCACACACCGCAGGCCAGATTAGATTTGCCAAAAAACTGAGCTGCATTTTGGAATGAAGAAGGAAAATCTGTTTTCTTAAGAATTATTCTTGTTTTAGAAATTTAATTTGTTTTCCCAAGCTGCATGTCCCCTCATTAAAGCTGCTTGCTAATATTTCATTTTTTAAATACAGATGACAGCATCTTTGAGTTAATTCAATGTGAGCCTCCCAAAGGCATGAAGTTCGTGAAGTTCATACTGTGTTATTTTACCAAAACCCCAAGCAGGACCTTTGTCTCATTTCCTGGAGTTGCCCGACTGTCCTCCCGGTAGCCATGCTTAATTCATTCTTTAATAATGACATGACTGAGTTTTAAGGAAGCAAATGAAACATTCTGAGGTTGATGACCCACAGACTAATCCTAAAACTAATAAAAAACAGGAAGATAATGTCAGCTACTCTTACGCTGCTGGCTCTGCATAAGTCAGGGTCACAAGACATACAGGGCATCTCAGAACGGAAATACTCTACACAACCTGTAGGTCTGATGTGCTGTAAATATATCTTAATAAACAATATTAATTGCAGACAAGCAACAACTAACACACATGCAATGTTGTCTGTCAGGCTTTCATCTCCAGTCCCACCACTCCATTCTTTCTGATACATAAGCCCTGCGCCTTGCTGGCTCTACACTCCTTCTTTGTTTATTCCTTCTATGATCATCTCCATCATCAGGGAAGCCCTTTGCTGTGGTGTATCGGGAAAGTCCACCTAGGATTGTGATCTTGCTGTGGCAGTGAGGCTCAGTGATCCTTAGAACCATGATTTTTGGAGATATGTGCTCCTCTTAGAGTTACTGATGGCAAATCTGTCTGAATGGAGGGATCAGCCAAAGAACAATCCACAAGTGAACTCCGTGAATGTTCTGATCAAACTGAAGAACACCTCACTTGGAAGACTGTGTGCAGGAGAGTCTCTAGATTTGACTTACATGTAACTCCAGGCCAGACAGGTGGCAGCTGCAGCAGTGACAGAAATGATGGCTCATGTGTGAGTGAGTATTTTGGTGAGGCTATGAAAACTGACTTTCAGATGGCCTTGTGGAGAATTTAGAGAACCATCTGATGACTTAGGATGGGTAGGCAGTACGTCAAGTGGACTGTTCTCAGTAAACGTGGGGAAATGAGACTCAATCCGATAGCTGAACCTCAGATTTAGGAGGAGGAATGTGGATTCCATGCTGTCTAAGGAATCATGGGCCAAGTTTTCATTTCTAGCTACATGTACATTGTGGTCTCGGAAAATGCTTAAGACTCTGTACCCTACAATATCTTGTGAAAGGTACTACAAGACTATGGAAATCCAAAGCTGCTGGTACATGCCCTTCAGTCCCTGTATCTTTGCTGTGGTAATTGTGTTTCCATACTCAGTATTAATTCAAGACCATTCAATGGGTGAGTTGGGTATGTCTTGTCTCCTCGATTTTAATGAAAAAGACATCAAGGCACAGAGATGGTTGGGATGGTATCCAGTTTGGGATTTTAAGGACTGCATCTCTGCTGTTTATGGAAGATGTTCTGCTCTTGACTTCACCAGACTGTAATCCTTGGCACTCTCTGTGTTATGATTTGTATGTTGGTAATTTTCACTTGTTTAAGTCATTGTTTAAGCCATACCACATGCACTTCAGAGCAGGTCGTCCACCTGAAGCTAAACATGTTCAGGTTTCGATCCATCCAGTGCTTGGATGGGAGACCCACCAGGAAAAATCTTGGGTTGCTGCTCTGAAGATATGTTGGCGAGGCCAGCATTATGCACTTAACCTGTGGTCTGAATGTGGATCCTAATGCCCCAGTGCAGCGATGGGAACACTGTGCTGTAAAAATGGTGCCATCCTTCAGATGAGTTGTGAAACTGAGGTCCTGACTCTCTGTGGTCATTAAAGATCCCTGGGCATCCTTTGTAAAGAGTAGGGTGTAATCCTGGCTAAATTGCCCACCACAGCCTGGTCGTTCTGGCCCCCTAATCATAGCCCTGTTTCTCATTAGCTAAATGTCTCTCATCCTTTCACCACCAAACAGCTAATGTGTGGTGAGTGTACTGGCGCATAATGGCTGCCATCGCATCATCCAGGTGGATGCTGTATATATTAGTAATGGTTGCAGTGGCTCCCTACTCACTGTGTAAAGCACTTTAAGTACTTTGAAAAGTGCTATATAAATTTATTGAATTATTATTATTGTTTTCCTTACTGGTTAATTCCCATTAAGAGTTTTCTGAGTTTTTGAATTTAAATGTTGAATTTACTTTCATAATGGAATTTGTTATCGCTTATTAATAATAATAAATTATATTTATATAGCGCTTTTCTTAGTACTCAAAGCGATATCCACACAGGGAGAAACCGGGAAGCGAACCCACAATCTTCATACCAGCACTACCGCTGCGCCACCTGTGAGGAAATTATTTTGTTCAATGACAATGTTCACTATGGAACAGAGTCCCAGAATTTGTACGATTGACGTCATCAGTGCACCGCTATAAAAATCAGAATGTCAGATGCATGCATCATTATCCAAGTTTGCAGATATTCACTCTTGCATTGTTGCTATTAATGCTATGTTCCATTAACCTCTGAAGTTGGATGTCGGAGCTGGGAATGACGTCACATCCGAGATAATTACGTTTCAGTAAAACATTTGGAAAAGCAATACGGATGCCTCCAGGAAAACATTTGTTGTGCTTTCTCTTTTAAAATACAAATACTGAAGAACACGTTTCACTGCATTTTGCACATCCAAACACCGTAGCGGCACATCCACAGATAGCGGTTGGACAGTCCTGTGTGTGTGACTGATTTAATGAGACATCAATAGACAGAAGGGCTAATAAACAGTTTAATACCACAGCCTTCATTGAAGTTTGTGCTGTACATCGACATTTTGGATTGACGTAATGATCTGAAGTCATACAAACTCTGACTTGACAGATTGGCCCCGAGTTTCTGAGTTGGAAATTCGACTTATGGGGTGAAAATTCTGACTTCCCACTTCAAATGGAACGCAGCATTAGATTCACTTGTGCATAGACAAAAGACTCTACAGGGTGGTCCAGATCTAATTATGCAGATCCAGATCGTTTGGATGACTTTGATTTATGTGGGGATGATTCCAGTTCAGCACAAAGATGATTCTTCATGTCGTCAGTTCACAAACTTCTCGATGGTCTGGGATTTTTTGGGTGATTTTCTGTGTAATAAACTTAATAAGTTATAGCGTAATGAAAATTGCATAATTAGATCTGGACCAACCTATAGTTTAGACTCAGCTCGTTTAAAGTTTCCTTTACTGGTCATCCCCATTAAGCTTGATATCTTTTACCGATGCAAGGCTAAAAGACTAAAATGGTTCTCCAAATCTGAGGTCGTGATCCTTTACTGGAAAAGAATGGTGTGTGCACATTGACCTGAACATGAGATTACTGGACGATCTCAGAGTGGAGCAGATGTTGGATACAGAGGAGCCAGTTGAGGTGGCTTGGGCATGTAGATAAGATGCTCCTTGACACTTTCCATTGAAGTTTTACAAGACATGGTCCTCTGTAAGAAGAGCCAATACACATTGGGAGATTACAGTATATCTCTCGGCTGGTATGGAATCAGCCATGGTATTCCCCATGAAGGACTAGCAACAGTTGCTAGGAATTAGAACACATGGTCAGCCAAGTTCAGCATGTTGCTACTGTGAAGGTCATAGTTGAAATGGAAAGAAAATGAGGATTATAATACAGTATATCAGAGACAACAAAGAACTCAGTACTGGAGGCATGTAGGTTTGTTTGTGTTTGCTAATGGACAACGGTTATACTTGCCTCCTCACAAAACTATGATACTGGCTTGACGTTTCAGCCTAGTCATTGTCTCTGTGGAGGTTGCAAGTTTTCAATATGTCTTATTGTCTTCTTTTCTAATTTTGCAAGATGACTTGGATAAAGCTTTCAGGCTAAAATGTAATCACATATGGTAATAATAACGAATACTAGGGGAACACATGGACCTCTGGTCCTAAAATAAAAGGGAAGTGAAAATGTAGGTTCCCATCAATGCAAAAGATAAGGAGTTGTTGATTCCTCCTATGTGTTCTAAATAGTTTCATCTAACAGTTCCTAAGAACGTTACATTGGCCTTAATTACAGTAGTTCTGGTGGTTCATGTAAAGCAAGCTGTGCATTTCCATCTTTGGCAACTCATTGTATTGTTTCATAGTACTGTATTAGCAGGCTGCCCAATGGCTGTATATTCAGGCTTACCTCTCATTTTGTCATGTGCTTCAGTGTCTTTTTCCTCTTATTTTTTCTCATCCTTCATTACTGAATCACCTTCTGTGTTTGGCTTAATGCTCAGAAGATGCCACTGAAGTTCTTTTTCGTGCAGTCATGGTTATTTTTGTAATCGTACCGATCACTTTGGTGTAAGCACAGGTCACTTTGTGCAGACATTTGTCAGACTTTGTCACATTTAAACTCTGCATCACATACTTGACACTCAGCAGATGGCACTGCTGTTCTTTTTCCTATGACTGGCTTAAGCACTGCACTTTATGCTCAGCTGATGTTGCAGCCATTCTTTTCTTTTCTGCCATGTTTGCCATAAGAAAGACATGAATCCCAATAATTTGCAGAGGTTGGGTTGGCACTACCCAAATTTTTTGCTTTACCAGTACATATCATTTCATAAGCTTTCATTTAAAACCAAGATCAAGGATCTCGTCTCAGTGAATCGCTAGTAACCATGTGACTGACAGACACAACCCTTATTAATTTATATGTATAGATGTGTCGTCATTAAAACTGTATAACCATGAGAACCATTTTTGCATCATATACTTCAATGTCCTATGTTTTATGTGTTTATCCTAGTGTGCAGTCCGTATTAGTTGTGTCATATGCATGCTTCAGCATTATTTTGTTTGTTGTATGCGGTAAATACTTTAGAACTGCATTTTCTGTAAAATAAATAAATAGAAGGGCAGCATGGTGGCGCAGTGGTAGTGCTGCTGCCTCGCAGTTAGGGGACCCAGGTTCTCTTCCCGGGTCCTCCCTGCGTGGAGTTTGCATGTTCTCCCCGTGTCTGTGTGGGTTTCCTCCCACAGTCCAACGACATGCAGGTTAGGTGCATTGGCGATCCTAAATTGTCACCAGTGTGTGTGTGGGTGTCCTGCGGAGGGCTGGCGCCCTGCCTGGAGTTTGTTCTTGCCTTGTGCCCCGTGTTGGCTGGGATTGGCTCCAGCAGACCCTCGTGACCCTGTGTTAGGATATAGCAGGTTGGATAATGGATGGATGGATAAATAAATAGAAAATTAGTGTATAACTGCTATAAATTATAAATTGCAACATAAAAAATCCCTTATAAAAAGTTACTGTTTAAGTATGAGGTAGGTACAGAAATGCATAAAGAGGGCTACAGAGAAGTGACCTTATGCTTCTGGACATTTTGAGCCCAAACCAGGAAATCACGAATTACCTAATGAATCCAAAGTAGCTGTTTCCTATCAGTACCAACTACTGTGTGACTCCCTTTACCAAAGTATACAACATTGTTCAGCATGAGTTATCTCTCCAATGACATTCAGGCCAGGTAATTCCTATAGGCTAGCAGATTTTTGAGAGAACTTCCATGTCAGATAACTTTGTGGCAATGGAAGGACCAGGGGAGAGAGCTTGTCCAGGACATTATCTCTCCTGGAACACTAGAGGGCAGCCTCATGGCTTGCAGCAGGGCCACAGGTTTGGAGCATGGAAGCTTAGCCCTGCTGGGGCCCATGGTTACTGTCACGGAGCACCTGGATGTTTGCTGAGCCCTGTTTGGAAGAAGGAGTGCTTCCAGGCTTCCTATAAAAGGACAAAGCTTGCCAGAAGAGAAGAGGAGGCGGAAGAACTGGGAAAAGGAACGGAAGACGGGACCGTGTTTGTGTATTTCAATGCTGTACTGTGCTGTGCTCTGGGGAGTGAGACAAAGCGCTTCCCCAGCCTTGAATAAAAGCCTGTTGTGTGCTGCACTTGTGTCTCTGCCTGTTTGTGTCAGGCAGCTGTACGCACCCCTGGTTTCCACACTTTGCAGATTAGAACATCAGAACAGACCATTCAGCCCAACAAAGCGGATCAGTCAGTCAGATTCATCTGATTTCTCCAAAATGACATTCACTAGAGTTTTGAAAGGTCTCTAAAGTCCTGCAGTCTATCACACTACTTGGTATTTTTTTCCATTTGTCTATGGCTATAAACTTCTTATGCTTGTGTGAAATTTACTCTCAACAAGTTTTTATTTGTGCTCCATTTTCTTGTTGAAGAATTTATTTTAAAGTAACATATGGGAACTACTGGACTTATTCACTTTGTCATTTTAAAAACTTCAGTCATTCAGTCTTATGACACATACCATGCAGTCCTAACATCAGCCCAGTCGCTCTTCTCCACATTTTCTGTAGCACTTCTATGTCTTTGTTGCAATATGGAGACCACAAGGTAACAGAGTACTCCAGATAAGACCTCACTAGTGTGTTATGAAGCTTGAGTATAACCTCCCTTGACTTTTACCAAAAACATTGTGCTTAACAACCTAACATCCTAGATGTAGATAGTGACTTTTCCACTATGACTCCAAAGGTCCATCTCATAAATTTCAGACCTACAGTACCATTGTGTATTTAAATCTAACATATGTGTTTAATACCTTACATTTATATACATCCAGTATCATCAGACACAAATCTGCCAAAGCATGTATTCTGTCCAGGTTCTTCTATAATGATTCACCTGATTTTATATTATTTGCCATTCCTCCTAGTTTGGCATCATCTCTGGATATTAAGCCAATATCACATTACTGAACTTCTAGTTGCAGGGGATATCAAGTTTGATGACTTACAGTAAGTTGCCCAAGTATGTCGATTTACATGGTTAGAACATGCTGGAGATGTCGGACCAGAAAACATTTATCCTCAATTGCTTAAGGATGTTAGTGAGTACAAATATAAACCCTTGGCAAAAATATTTAGAAAATCTCTGCACAACTGAAGACTGGAGGCTAACATATATTATTCCATTGTATAAAGAGAGTGATTGGCCTGACCCAAGTAACTATAGGCCAGTAAGCTTAACGTGCATCACAAATAAAATAAAGGAAGGAATTAGTAAGGAAAAGATTGAGTTTCACATGTCTAGCGCAGGAGTACTAGCAAGTACAGTGGAACCTCGGGTCACGAACGTCTCGGACCATGTACAAATTGGGTTACGACCAAAAAGTTCGCCAAACTTTTGCATCTGTTCACGACCACACACTCTGGTGACGAACAAGTCAGTTTCCCTTCCGCTTCGTATGTGCCGATGATTTCCGTACATGTTCAGCCTCTCCCTGTGCATTCCCTGTGCAGCAAGTGAGAGAGAGAGAGTGTGTGAGAGAGAGAGAGCACGAGAGAGCGAGCGAGAGAGAGAGAGCGAGCAAGCAAGAGAGAGAGCGAGCGCAAGAAGGCAGTTAAAGAAGGCACCGGGCTTGTTTTTAAAGAGACTGCAAGGTTAGTTTTCTCTGTTGTTCAAGGTTTTCTCAGTGTTATTCAATGTTTTTACATTTAGTTTACTATTACGCTGTGCATTCTATGGTGTAATTAACTATTTTTGTGCTTAAAAATCTTTAAAAAAAATATATTTACATACAGCTTGTACGGTCCGGAACGGATTAATTGTATTTACATACAATTGCTTCGGGTCACGACCAAATCAGGTTACGACCAGAGTTTTGGAATGAATTACGGTTGTGACCCGAGGTTCCACTGTACTCAACATGGGGAAAGATGAGAAGGGTCACATTTCAGTAAAACACTGCTTTGAGAAAATAACAAAAGCATATGATTTTATTTATCTTGATTTTCAGAAGGCTTTTGATAAGGTACCATATGGATGTTTATTGATCAAACTGAAAGAAGTCGGAATTCAGGCAGAATGTGCAGCTGGGTGCAAAATTGGCTCAAACACAGGAAGCAAAAGGTTATGGTGAGGGGAGCTTTATGATAATTAGGTGATGTTAAAAGTGGTGTCCCTCAGGAGCCAGTGCTGGGGTGACATAAATGATCCAGAGAAGATAATAATCAATAAGCTCAGTAAGTTTGTAGATGATACCAAACCAGGTGGAAGGACAGATAATGTGGAATCAGCTGAATTGTTACAGAGGGACTTGGAGAGCACAGTGACTTGGTTAGATTTGTGGCAGATCAAATTTAGTGTAGGCAAATGTAAAGTATTACCCTTAGAACGAAGAAACAGTAAATCTGAATACACAATGGGAAGTCTGAAATATGAATGGACACCTTTTGAGAACGAGAAATAACGGACTCGTCACTTTCTACACCCTGATGGTGTACAGAATTGATCAAGAAATTTAAAGGATATGAGGCTGTACAGTACAGTGTTTAGAGTAGAAGTCAAGGGAGGTTATTCTTAAATTATATAACACACTGGTGAGGTCTCACCAGGAATACTGTGCTCAGTTTTGGCCTTCATATTACAAAAAAAGACATAGCATGGCTAGAGAATGTCCAGAGGAGAGCGACTAGGCAGATTCCGAGACTGAGAGGTATGAGCTATAAGAAGAGATAAAAAGAGATGAAGCTTTTCAATTTAAGCAAATTGAGAGGGGACATAATTTAGTGTTTAAAATGATAAAAGGAATAAGTACAGTAGATCAGATCCCATAAACTCTGATTAAGAGCAGGGACACACTTGGTAACTGGTTAAGGGCAGATTTTGCACTAATTTTAGAAAGTGCTTCTTCATGTACAGAACCATAGAAAGATGAAATAAATTATCAAGTAGTATGGTGGAGTGGGAGGATTTTAGGGGCCTTCAAATTGTGACTTGATGTTATTTTGGACAATCTTCGTGAACATGATGGATAAGCTTTTTGGGCTGAATGGCCTGCTCTTGTCACACAAAAAAAGGTAAATGCCTATTAAAATTGTCACGCTTGGGTCACAGATTTGCACAGAAACACAGGAGATTGTAGAGACAGGAACTTTATTCAAACACTTCAAACGAACATATGTCTCTTTCAAAAGTAAAACAAACTACATGTCAAGACAGAGGTGACAGCTCCATCTCTCAATTAAATTTCCATCTCTCAATTGAAAGAATGCAAAAACATCTTCTTCATCATAGGGTGCACGTCAGGAGAAGGAACCCTAACAGGATCAGAGGATGTCTGGAGGAGGAGAGAGAGACAAAGCAAAGAGCCAAAAAGGACAGGTGCTGTTCAAGCTTTTAAGTATGTGAAGCGCTGCGTGAGAAGCATATCACGCAACAGAGCAGCAGCACCAATCCAGAAAGTAAGGGAGCAAAGAGGAGGTAAATTATATTTATTCCCATTGTATCAGCGTTAATAGGAGGTTTTGGAGGAGTGTCCGTGTCTTCTAGGGGTGCGTTCAGCCCCCCTGTTCACAAAATGTCTAACACCGCCTGGTGGTACATCAGTTATTGTGTTGGAATGGCACCCTGTGTTGCCACTGCCATTGAATGTATTATAAGGGCCCTGTTTTTCAAGGCATTACTGGACCTCCTATTGTATTGTCAGGTTTAATGAGCGCATTGCACTCCAGCCTCGGTGTCTTGTACAGTACTTCTCATGAAATAGTTTATGATGAAATGGCTTGCTAATACCCGGGACATTTTGCAATTGAGTTTGAGCTGCTCGCTTGTAACGTGTTGTACCTTGAACTAATGCATAAACATCATGATCCATGATTATGTGCTTCAGTCACAGTCCTGTTGTACAGATCATTGCACATTTTAGACATGTTTTCCAATTAAACAACAAGAAGTTAAGCTGTCTTTGTTTCGTTTATCTGGTGAGGATAAGCTACAGAACATATAGACTAAGGTTTAGTAGTCTAACCTCAAAGCTCTATGACTGTGGAGATGAATATGGAGGCAAGCGGGCCAATATTGAAAATTTCAAATACATTATCGCACAAGTAGAGACAGGGTGGTTTCTTTTAAGTGGTGTCTTTTCAGTGATTATATGAACTGGTGTTTATGAAATCACAATTTCCTTTACTGCATGGTAAACATTATGCCACATAAGCTTTTTATGCCATTGAACCAATCATAGAAAGAACAAAAGAGTGCCATTAAAAGAATGACAGGCGATCAAAAATGCATTTTTGTGGGTAAAAGATTAAGAGGGGAAGTCCCACGTGGGCACTGGAAAGTGGGTCCCATTTTAAAACTACACCCAACTTTCTGCTAAAATAACAAGTGAGAAAAGACAGTGAAGTGGTGGAATATTAATAAAAAAGAAAAGCCATGCTGGGCATCACGTAATTGCACTTTTTATTGCTTAAAAGGCATTTCTAAGTGCTGCTCATATGATTCAAAAAGGTTTTTGTCATTTAGTGAGTCACTGCATCTGGCATTGATTCCCAGAGAAAACCGTGTCATTTTATTTTACTGATTTATTGCTGCACATTTAGTTTATAAGTATGCTATAAGAAAATATGGATCTTCAAGCTCTCACTCACGAATTGCAATTTCCATTCTTGCTCCCTGAGCAGCTTACCTGCAGTGATTAGTGATTTATGAAAATCTTAAAACCTCATAGCTCAAAAACATTACTTCTCTTTTTAAATAAGGTGATCTGGCCAATTGTGGTAACTGTTAGGTGAGTTAGCTAACATGTGTGATGGGCAAATTAATTATAAATGGCAAGATGAAGAAACAATTATCAGACAGCCAACACTGGTTTAGTAAAGAAGTTGTGAGACACTAATATGCAGATGGAAGTGAAAAAAAGCATTTTATTATAGTGTACAATACTAAATAACTCACTAGGACTGGGACTGGCAAGTCAGACATTTTGTTGCTTTTTAAATTTTCTTCTTTTCTATCTATCTATCTATCTATCTATCTATCTATCTATCTATCTATCTATCTATCTATC
>JANRMT010062823.1:1170406-1238815 GCA_026402145.1 Polypterus bichir lapradei
ATCTATCTATCTATCTATCTATCTATCTATCTATCTATCTATCTATCAGGCTTCTGTAAAAAGCCACATTTCTCCCTGGGGACAAATAAAGTTCTCTCTGTGTAGGGTCACCATTGAGAGCATTCTGACCAGCTCCATCACCTTCTGCTTTGGGAACTGCAGTGTCTCTGACCATAAATTCCTACAACGAATAGTGCACACTGCAGAAAATATTGTTGGATCCTCTTTGCTCTCGATTGAAAACATCTTTGTAAAGTGTTGTATCCACATTATGATGGACCTGTCCCATTCATCCCCCGGTCTCTTTGTCCCACTTCCATCTGTCAGGAGGTTCTGTAGCATCCAAGCAAGTTCTGCCAGACACCACAGCAGCTTCTGTCCCTTGGCAGTTCGGACTCTGATTTTTGTGCTGCCCCCACACCCTCAGATCTGCTCCTAGAGGCTGATTTATATGAAATACATTTGCTACACTTTTTACTACTGTTGTTTTTTTATTTGCTAGTTTTACTGTTGTTAATTTTTAGATATTTATTTTGTATTATCTGTTTCAAATAAATGCTGTCTTACTACAGTATATCACTTATCTATTATTTAGTTTGAATTATTTATTTATCTATTCAAGCACAGTATAGTTCTTTACCTGTCTTACACTTGTCCTATGTTTATGTTTATTGTAGTTTCCTTTTTTTTTATTATTTTTTGCTCTGTTTAGGGGTTCTGATTATTGGACTGTGTTTTTGGGACTTTGTTTTCTGAGAATTACCATTCCGAGGATTGAGCTTTTGGTCTTTAGCCTTTTTGTTAATAAATCTTCAGTTTTCAAAAGACTCTTGTGAACTTTTTATAGTTTCTCTGCCTGGAGGAACATATTTTTTTTTTCTTTACTGTTCCTTTTTTTAAGCCTTGTCTAAATTTGTAGGCCTAGTCAGGCCTAAAGCTTCCCCTTTTCCTTGGGCAGGTCAGGTAGGATTCTGGCCTGTATTTTGCAAGTGTTTTTTTTTTTTGAAGACCTCACCTTTTTGTCATTTGTGTGCTGCTGCAAACTAATAAGACAGATTTTGTTTTCCAGCAAATCAACAACCCCCAGCATAAAGCCAAAGCTACACAGGAATGGCTTACAAACAGCAATGTGAATGCCCTGGAGCGGTCAAGTCAGAGTCCAGATCTCCATCCAATTTAGAATTTGTGGCTAGACTTAAAAAAGGCTGTTCACTCACAATCAACACACAGTTTGTAAAGAAGAACAGAGATAAAAGGCAGTGTCCAGATGTGCAGAGCTGATAAACCTTTGCACACAGACTCGGGACTGTCATGGCTACCAAATGTGCATCTGCTAAATAGTGACCTTCCACATGCAGGTGCATTAATACTGCAATCAACTGAAGCCCCAGACAGATGATCTCCATTAAACTAATTCTGTGACTTCTAAAACTAACTGGCCACACCAGGTGAGGATTTAGGTGTGTCACATCAATGAGGTGAATACTTCTGCAATTGATGATTTTGTGTTTTATGTTTGTAGTCCATTTTGACCACATTGCAATGAACTGTTTTCACTTTGACATTAAAGTCTTTTTTCTGTTGACCAGTGTCAAAAAAGCTACTGTGATTCAATGTTTTATAATGATGACATGTGAAGACTTTCAAGGGGGTGAATACTTCTTATAGGCACAGTAACTGTGATTACTTTTTGCCCCTGGAAACAGTTCACTGCTGACCACTGCCCTTGTACTCAAGAAATCAGAATTACAAAGGAAGTTAATAGTGCTCATTTTTTTAAAATGCCTAAAAAACAATTAATTGAGTTTTGGGTCAAACACAAGCACAGCGGTCAATGTTTGCAGGTTCTGCACGTTTCCTTCATGGCCTTCATTTACCATTTATAACTCAACTTTTCTGGTGACTGGTGCCCAAGTGTTTATATTGCTTAGGTTTTACACATTCTGTGATATGTGCCATCCTGTTCAGGGTGGATCCCTTCTTTCCCATGTTGGCATTGGAGTGATAGTTAAAATTCCTTATATAGTGCCATCCATAAAGATACATTTCTTTTTTGATTTAGCCCTCTGTTCCACAGTTTAAAATGAAAATCAAACAATTCAGACATGAATAAAGTGCACAGTGCAGACTTTCATTTTAAGGGATTTACATACATTTTAGTCACACCATGTAGGAGTGACAACACTTTTCTACACTGCCCAGGTGTTTGTGAATGGTCAGGTGTGTTTCATTGCTACATAATAGTCAGTGGAGTCTGTGGTTGGCATTGATCAACATGAGAACAAGAGCTGTGCCAATGAAACTCAAAGAAGCCATTAAGAGGCTGATTAACAAGAATATAACTATTAGAGACATCGGTAAAACCTTAGGATGACCTAAATCAGCTGTCTGGAATATCATTAAGAAGAAAGAATGCACTGGTGAGCTCAGTAATCACAAAGGGGCTGGTAGGCCAAGGAAGACCTCCACTGCTAATGACAGAAGAATCGTCAACTCTGTAAACAAAAACCTCAAACACCTGTCTGACAGATCAGACACAGTCTTCAGATTGCACATGTGGAAATGTCAGAAACGACTATCTACAGAACAGAAATGCAGAGCCCACACTGCAAGATGTTTGTCAATAGTTGTCATTAGTCATGTTTGTCAATAGTTTGCCACAAAAACAGGATGGCCAGATTAAAGTTTGTAAAAGAGTATGAAAAGAGCCTGCAGAATTTTGGATAAAGGTCTTGTGGACAGAGGAGACAAATATGAACCTGTATTAGAGTGATGGCAAGAGCAAAGTGCAGAGACCAGAAGGAATTGCCCAAGATCCAAAGCAGACCACCTCATCTGTTAAACATGGTGTTGGGAGTGTTATGGCTTGGGCATTTATGGCTGCCACAGGTACTGGCACACATCACTATTGATGCTGGAACAGCTGACAGCAGTCGCACAATAAATTCTGAGGTGGATAGAGACATCTTATCTGCTTGAGTTCCAATAAATGCCTCCAAAGTGATTGGATTCCTTGTAATTTTAAACTGTGGAGTAGAAATCAAGACAAACTTTGTCCCAAACATTATGAGGGGCACTGCATTTGTAAAATGCATTCTCCCACATGTCCATCCTCATCCTAATTTAAGGGGTGAGATATGCACAAAGAGGCAAAAGGAAATAAAAAGTTAACTTTGCTCATGTTTGCCAAAATCATACACAGTAAATGAATTGAAAGTGTTAAGTACAGTATTTATAAAAGAGAATGAATGAAAATTAAGCCACATCACGTAGTCTCTGCATCTATTTTAGTACTGCATTCTTTTTAAGCATCTTTTGGTGAGGCTTGATGAGCTCTGTGTGGGCGTTTGAAAAACATAGCTTCTACTTCTGTCATAAACACAGAGCACCTTTTAACACCGCACCGCCTGTCTCAGACAAGGGTGTGACCTGCACATTGTAGAGTGATTGCAGAATGATATGAAAAACATCTTGTTTATACCTTCCTTCAGAAGATATTACAGCTCATCCACTCCTGCAGACAGTTAGAGACTTAGCAGCGATTTGCACCTCCTGTCTTTATGGGCGAATTCCTCTTGTTTTAATACTAGAACATATTTGATTGTAAAGAAAGTTTGCGCAGCAGCTGAAAATGCTGACCTCCCAGCCAATACTGGACTTCAATTAATTTATTCTTACATACCATTCTTAGCAGTTCCAAAACATTCCACAACAAGGTGTCTAATCTCTCAATAGTCGCGTATAAAAGTACAAATTTATTTAAATCAAGAGTCGCAAAGCTCCATAAGTTAAGGCTAAAATGTAAGAGATACTGAGCTTATGAAAGTTTAGTTTAGTGGGTAATGGAACACGGAAAAATAAAAAGTATTGTTAATAGCATTCACAAAATCACAGGTCCTATAGAATAACCAAAATTCTGCCAACCCACCCTTGCTAACCATCCTACTAAATCATATGACACATTACAGTAGTATACTATAATATCTGACTGCTTTACATGTCACTCTGTATGCTTAATGACCACTTGTTCCATAGTCAGGCCCGGAAACTCTGATAAAGTAAAGTCACTTGTTATGTGTCTAGGAGCTTCTATCCATGTTCAAACCTTGCACAGTGCAGTTCTAGTTCATAGAGACTCATCCTGACAACACTGGGCACACAGTAACGCCCAGATATGGATGGAAAGACAGTTCAACTTCATGAGTACACCTTCAGTGGGCCAATTTGGAGTCACTAAATAACCTAGCGCAAATCTCCTATGGATGTGGGAACAAACTAGGTACACAAAAAAAATGCAAACTTTGATAGATAGTAGTTTAGGAAAATGTAGGTTTTATAGAAGCTTAAGAAATATAGAAATATTATAACAAGCCAACGACAACCCAATTCAAATACACACCAGAAATTCAAAGAAGAGGAAAACTTCTAAATTGTTTAAAAAGAGAAAAGAGCAGTCAGAGTGAAGCCTTTTATTATTCTGTTGCTGTATGTATGAATGGGGCCCAGTCGTGTTTCTTGACACAATTCTGCTGAATAATTCGCTGGCAGAAAGTCCTCAGTGTTAGTGTGTCAGAGAGAGGATGTGCAGCATTTTTCATAATGACACTCAGTTTTCTTTTAATTCTTTCTTTTACTACGGCCTCCAGGGGGTCCAGAGTATATCCCAAAACTGAGCCTACCCTTTTAATTAGCTTGTTGATTCAGTGGGCCTCTCCCGAAGTGATGCTATGGTCCCAGCATATCATCATAGCATAGAAAATGGCTCTGGCCATCAGAGAGTTGTAGAAGATGTGACAGATGTTAGTACTCACATAAAAGTAACGTGAGCGCCTTAGGAAAAAAGAATCTCCTTAGCCTTTTCTTATATAGTTCCAATGTGGCGCCAGACCAGTCCAGCCTGTTATTGATGTGGATCCTCAGGTACTTTTAACAGTATATCAGTTCCACATCCACACCCTGAATAGTGAGCAGACATAGAGGCTCTTTGGTGTGGTGAAAGTTAACAAGCAATTCCTTGGTTTTGCTGATGTTAAGTTACAAACAATTCTTTCTGTACCAATAAACAAAGTTCTCCACCTTATTTCTCTCATTTGTCTCATCCCCTTTATCAATAAAGTGGAGAATCATCTGAGAAGTTATGCAAGTGACATGACCTGCTGTTATATTTACAGTCTGAGGTGTATAGAATGAAGAGAAAAGCAGACATGACGGTTGATTGTGTTGCTCATACAGTACTTGAGCTTTACAGTCCAGCACAGATATTCCATTATCCAGGACATTATAGGCGCATCCACCTGCATATCTTTGAGCATAGCAGGAATGGCTAGATGGTACTGAAGACACTGGAGAAATCAATGAAGAAGATCCACACAGTACGGCCTTGTGGAGCAGATAGATAATTGCAGTTTCCATTCCAATCTTTGTCTGATAGGCAAACTGCGGTGGGTCCAAGGGGTTGTTCACAAGAGGACTCATACAGTTTAAGTCCAGCCTTTCAAAGGTCTTTGTAATATGTAATGTAATGGCTTCTGGTCTTTAGTCATTTGGTGAAGAACAGGAGCAATACAATTCTCCACAGCAGTGGCACTTTCTGAAGCCTTAGTGACAGACCTAACAGGAAGCAGGGCCCACCACAAAGTTGGTCAGCACAGGTCTTAAAATCTCAAGGACTGACTCCATCTGCTCCTGTAGTTTTTCCTGTAGGTAGCCTCCTCAGTTGATGTTTAAGGTGGACTCATCCCAAGCCATACTGGTTGAACTGGTATTCCTAGTAGTAGTTGTTGCATTAGGGATTGGTTGGTGGGGATTGGTCATTGGATGAAGGTTGTGGTGGAAGTAGGAAAAAAATTATTTACAAACTTGGATCAGGATGTTAGCTTTATCCACATTGCCTTCTAGCACCTAATTCCTGAATTACTTGAGTCCTATAATTAATCCCAATCTATTTCAACCATCTTTCATGTTATTTTGAGTGAATTTTTCTATTTTAGCTGTGTAGGCTTCCTTCCCTTCATTGAGTGTTTTTACAGCAATTTCAGATATGGGATGCATACTGAGTCAGAAATGAAATGCAGGTGTTTAGAAGAGAAAGGCTCATCATAGGGCCACCACTACTAAGATATAATCATTTTTATAAAGATTTCATTCAATTGGAATGATAGTTTTTTTCAGTATGATGTACTTCATGACAGCTTCCACATGACTTCTTTTGTTTTGCAAGTGATGTGGATTATTGCTAATTTAGTGGACAATGTTTCTTGATCTGCGGCGGGTTGGGACCCTGCCCGGGATTCGTTCCTGCCTTGCGCCCTGTGTTGGCTGGGATTGGCTCCAGCAGATCCCCGTGACCCTGTGTTCGGATTCAACAGGTTGGAAAATGGATGGATGGATGTTTCTTGATAGGGCATGCAATATCTATGTAGTATTCCTTTTTGACAAAATAATTAACTTGACGCTTATTTTATGCACAGTAATGGGAAGCAACCCTGGACTGATGTCCTGAACAGGATAGATGGTGTTCCTGCTCCAAGATGAGACGGCCCTTCCCTGCAGCTCTCATGAAACCAAGCTTTGCTGCCCAATGGGACAACAGTTCCCAGCATGCCCAGTGTGCATTGTTACACTGGCCCATGGACACTGCCATCTAGTGTATCGGGGGAGCATTCACTCTTGAAAGGCCATCTCTTTCAGTCCATTTTATCGTCCTGTCTGGGAACAGAAACACCATCCAACCTGGTCGGTCAGGACATCAGTCTGGGGATGCCTCCCATTACAATACATATCTAATATTCTCTTTGGCCCTTCCTAATTTATTTGTAATCAACATTGTGATTCCACATTATACTGATAATTCTGACTCAATTTAACCAAAAAACTGGATAAATTATTCATGTGATGATTTGTTTGCCCCCAGAACTATGCACTTTCACTCTACTGAAGTGACTGCAAAAGCCAGGCTTCCGCCCAACAATATAAATTCACCAAAGCAATGTGACTTTAGCACTGACAAATATAATACAATGAGGGAGAGAGAGAAAGAGAACCCTATACTGACAATAAGACAATGCATCTAAAAATCATTAAAGTAAAATATAAAAGGGGAAGGGTGCATTTTTAAAAATAAATGAATAGTAGCATTAATATAAATTCTTGTAAAACTAATTAGGCAAGCTCAGCAGCATTCCGAAGCTTGAACAAATCAAGTACGATTAGCTCTTTAGCTCAGCTACTGTCAGAGAAATAAAAGCTTCAGATTTAACTCCTTATGTACTTTTATTTGTTTTTACACTGGTATCAGCAATACAGTCACCAGTGATATCACGGGGTTAAATTTAGTGGAAAGTATCTTCAGCACTCCTAGACCTCAACTGCCTATTCACACCATGTGTCTTGTGGTGCAGCAGTTAAAGCTTTGGACTTCAAACTCTGAGGTTGTAAGTTCAAATCCCACCACTGACACTGTGTAACCCTGAGCAAGTCACGTCACCCACTGTGCTCCAATTGGAAAAACAAAAAGAAATGTAGCCAACTGTATCTCAAATGTTGTATGTTGCTTTGGATAAAGGCATTGACCTAATAAATAAATATAAATGGAGCCCCGCTTGGTACTGGGATTGCTGAAGGAATGGCTGTTAAATCACTGGGGCTTATGATGAGTCTCTAGGACCTAGGAATGACTTTAATATTCTGTCTGACTTAGTAACACAGCCTTGATGAATTATTGGGCAAAACATCTTTAGAGCCACTGCAAATAGGGTCCAAGTTGCAAAAGTACAATTAACAGACTGTCTTCATATACATGATGGCTGGTGAACCTTACTTGGGAGATCACTGAACAATTAACAAATAATAATAATAATACATAAATAAATAATAAATTAATGAATAATTAACAATAATTAATAAGTAACAAAAAACTAATTGGTGTAACAAACAGTGCCTTTATGTTAAATAGCACTATTTACTGTAAGTATAATTTCCCCTTGGGATTAATAAAGTATCTATCTATCTATCTATCTATCTATCTATCTATCTATCTATCTATCTATCTATCTATCTATCTATCTATCTACAAGCAACCAAGTTCATCCCAGGACTTATGGACATGTCCTACTCTGACAGACTCATAGAATTAGACCTGTTTAGTCTCCAGCAGAAAAGACTATGTCAGGGCCTAATCCAAGTATTCAAAATCCTCAAAGGCATTGATAAAATAAATCCAGTGGAATCCTTTTTTACTTAACGGTAAATCATATGCTAGAGGAAGTTAGTGGAAATTAAGCTGAAGTCTGAAGTCAGGAAGCACTTCTTTACACAAAATGTTGTACAACTCTGGAGCAAACTAAGAAGATGGTGAAGAAGAAACCTTGACAACCTTTAAGAAGAATCTGAATGAGATACTGGGACAGCTTAGCTATTAGCTAAACAAACTAGCTTGATGGACTGAATGGTCTCCTCTCATTTGTGAAATTTCTTATATTTCTTATGTATCATTACAAGAAATATTACATTGTGGATATGGGCAGTCGTTCTCCCTTATAGTTTTCAGCTCTGCAACCAAGGGCTAAAGTTTGGCACAGCAGAATGGATAACCAAGATGAGATCTGGTACACATCTAAGAGTGCTGGCAGTCAACAACAAAACAGCTCTTACTAACCATTGAACTTTCCGTCTTCCTTATGCTTCACCAAACTTTCTCCAATTCACAATGTAATCATGTCTCATTTTCCTGTCAAGGACATCACCCGGGACTAGCAACGTCTACCCAGTTGGTCACTAGTGCTATTCATGTGGCCCGTTATTTGCTTTTGCTGCATCCTCTGTTTGCATAAAGCATATTCGCAGCACAGTACAGAACATGGCCCAGTTAGTACTCCCAACTATTCTTACGCTCTTCTCTGCTTCTTTGCCAGTTTATATAAACATGTATTTATATAATTTCATTTGAAAGAATCCTCCATACCCAACGTTCTGCTTTAATTACAACTCAAAGAAACGTATTTAAAAAATTAGCAGTTATGCTGTAGCTGTGAAAAAACATTTCTAACATTTTAAGAAATTGGCTTAAACAAATTTTCATTTCTGTCTCAGTGTCTTCACCTCAGTAAAGAACTGATTTTAAAGTAAAATGTGTAATGAACCTTACTTACTCTCTAATTTTAAAGACCTCCAGGACATACAGTAAATCACATTTTCTCTCTACCTCTTTTGACTCCAGTTGAATAAAAAAACAACTATTTCAGTCCTAGAATACATCTAGCGGCTCTTTTCTGAATGATCTCATCTCTTCACACGTAGCTTCATAAATGCATTATACAGCTTAAGTAGAACCTTTCTTCATTTGAATTCTTCACAGTGCTGTCGATCCAAGAAGACTGTTAGCTTTTTGAATCACTTCTATACACAGTCTGGCAGCAAATAAGAATTAGGAAGAATTATTGAATAATGAGGAACAAATCATTTTTATGAGGCGTCCCTAGAGACTGAGTAGCACAAGCCTCTTTAAACTACCATACTAGGTTGGAATGTCATGTGAGGTGGTGGTCTGTGTAGAGTTTACATGTTCTTTACATATTTACTTGGGTGTTTCTACCCCAATTCCAAAAACATGAAAGTTAGGTTAACAAGCAACTCTAAATTGTCCCATGTGTGCTCTGTGATAAATCAGTGCCTTACTCAGGGTTGTTTCTTGCCATGTAACCAGTGCTGCTGGTCTGGGCTATGGCTGCCTCAGTAGATTAAGTGTCTTTGGGAAGTTATGTTATATTTAGAAGCTCCAAAATCTTAGTAATTATCTATATAAATAAAATAGTGTTTTTCAGCTTTACTGTTTATTTGTTACAACATCATGCAAAAACAGCTCAATAGATTTTTTTATAAAATCTATGGGACCTTTATAAGGTTGCCCAACTTAAAACAAAGGCTACTATATTTTTCAGTCCATTATCTTATGAAAATAAAACCTTATAAAATGTCATAGTGATTCACAATGTAAAACAATTAACTGGAGGGGATTTAAGTATCATGTTGGGATTTTTAGTATTAAAAAATACATCCGTTGAGCAATTAAAGCTGTTCAAAACTGTGTAATGAGACATGACTTCAAGTTAAAATCTTACACTAAAATGTGATTTAGATGACAGTTTTAACAGGATGTGGTAAAAGGAAAAAGGTACTCGTCTCTCAAATTCCCTTAATACTATCTAATTACGCATTCCACTTCAAACACGGCCAGTTCCTGGTTAGTGTCTGCCTTACCATGACTGTTAATAGGGTACAGATCCTAACTCTGGGAACAGAAGGTGTTAACTTGTGCTTATGTTGCTTCTCCCACAACCAGCCCCACATAGTTTGCTTGAGGGTGAGCAAAAGCAGACAACTCATCATCTGTGTCTCAAACATGTTGTGACTAAAAATATACTTTACTAGGAAGTGCTGTGGCAACATCCATCGCTTGAACCACTACACACATTGCTTTCAGAAAGTATTTAGATCCTTTCACTTTGTTCACATTTTCTTATGTTTCAGCATTTTGCTTAAATCATTTAAATTCATTTTCCCCCATGTCAAGAAACACTCAGTTGCCAAGAATGACAAAGTGCAAGCAGAATTTTAGGGGCTTTTGCAATTGTTTTTAATAATAAAAAACTGAAGTATCACATTGACATAAGTATTCAGACCCTATGCAATGGTTCTTGAAATCTGGTTCAGGTACATCCCATTTTATTGGTCCTCACTGAGATGTTTCTATACCTGGTTTGGGGTCCACATATGGTGAAATCAATTGATTGCACATGACTAGGAAAGGCACACACCCATCTATAGAAGGTCTCACAGCTGACAATGTGTATCAGAGGAAAAACCAAGCCGTGAGCAGAAAGGAATTGCTTGCAGAGCTTAGAGAGAGGATTGTGTAATGGCACAAATCTGGGGGAGGTTACAAAAAATGTTTGTAGTACTGTAGGTTCCCAAGAGTACAGTGGCCTCCATAATTCTTAAATGGAAGAAGTTTGAAACAACTACGACTCTTTCTAGAATGCCTACATACTGAGCGTGGGAACAGGGCCACAGTAACATAGAGAACCAAGAATTGGATGGTCACTCTGGCTGAGTTCCAGAGCACTTGTGTGGAGATGGGAGAAACTTCCAGAAGGACAGCACTCTAATAACCTGGGGCCTCATGTATAAACGGTGCGTACACACAGAAATGTTGCGTAAGAACTTTTCCACGTTCAAATTGAGATGTATAAAACCTACACTTGGCGTAAAGCCACGCATTTTTCGACGGTACCTCATACCTTGGCGTACGCAAGTTCTCCGCTCGGTTTTGCAGACTGGCGACACCCAGCGTCAAAGCAATGCTACTGTTCCTGTGTGGTTACTCCTTATTTTCCTGACGCGGCTTTATAAATACAGTGAAACTAACCACATATTGTTTATTAGTGTAATGCATCTGATTGTAATTAACTTGTAACAATATAATGGTCCAGGGAATAGCCATAGTATTCAAAATACCATAACTGCTTTAGCATTGTTACTCTCACTGCACCTTCTTCTTTCAGCTGCTCCTGTTAGGAGTTGCCACAGCGGATCATCTTTTCCATATTACTCTCACTGCACCACTCGGAGTATTTATATAACTGTATCTGAGTGTGAATCACAGCAGCAGCTGATCGGAAAGAGAATTATTGGTATACAGTAATTCCTCGCTATATCGCGTTTTGACTTTCGCGGCTTCACTCTATCGCGGATTTTATATGAAAGCATAACTAAATATATAATGCGGATTTTTCGCTGCTTCGCGGGTTCTGCGGAAAATGTGTCTTTTTACTTCCTGTACATGCTTCCTCAGTTGGTTTGCCCAGTTGATTTCATACAAGGGACGCTATTGGCGGATGGCTGAGAAGCTAACCAATCAGAGCACGCAGTTAAGTTCTCCTGACTGAGAAGCTAACCAATCAGAGCACGCAGTTGAGTTCCTGCGTGCTGAATGCAGTGTTAACCAGGAAGTCTCGTCTCGCTCATTCAGCATCAACGTGTTTCGCTGTGTAAAGAGTTGTGCTCTATTGTGTTTATCTTTGTGCATAGTCAAGCCCTTCATTATGGCTCCAAAACAATCTGCTACTGCTTCAGGGGCCGTGCCCAAGCGCAAGAAGAAGATGTTAACGATTGCCGAAAAGGTAAACGTTTTGGATTTGTTGAAGGCTACGATTCTTTTTATTTAAAAAGTAGGAAAGGAATATAAGATCTACGGCCGCAGTGTCCTTTTAACCAGGGTGCAAAACGAGTTGTAAGTGGATGTAATAAGGCAGTAGTCTGGATGGAATCTGCTTTAGGGATTTGGATTGAAGACTGCCAGAAGAAGAACAACGGCAGTGCTACACAATCGCCTGAAGTGGCTCCTTTACAAGGGCTGTAACGCTCTCCTTTGTTGTGCAGTAAAATTAAACTCATTGTTATCGGACAAGTCATCGTGTCATTGTTGGTGAGTAACCATAATTAATTTTCTTCTTACAGTGCTTAGTACATATACGTACGTTTAGTGTCACTGTACACACATTTACTGTATACTATTTTTCTTGCATTGTACGTATTTATTGCTGGTGGCCTGTCTATCGTAATGGCTGTAACATATGTGATATCGGAGACACTCAATATCTTTAAAATAATATTTAGGTTTTACTGTATATAAACAGTGTGTTTATATACATAATTTCAATTAATCTTACCTAATATCTAAGAGAATACAAAGGGATTATGCTGTATAACTCTGCGGGGAATATTTATAAACAGTATGGGAGAGTTTATAAGGGCTTAAAATATATAAAAATAACCATACAAACATATGGTTTCTACTTCGCGGATTTTCACCTATCGCGGGAGGGTGGGGGGTCTGGAACGCAACCCCCGCGATCGAGGAGGGATTACTGTACAGCATCAGGCACACGCTGACTCAGCCACGGCAAAACGTTTCAAAGCCTTTCCTGTACGGACCTCGCGGTTCAGAAACAGTTTCATCCCAAGAACTATAAACGCACTCAATCAATTGCTCCTTGTAAAACTGTTTGTACTTATAAGTACAATCACCCCACTGTAAACTTGCACTACAGTTATAATATTGCACAACCTGAGCCACTTTATAAAGCGCGTATTTACATATGATGACGATATCATTTTTAAGATGAAATGCAGCAAAATATGTTTATTATATTATACAGGTAAAACTTTAACTTCATTTAAATAATCTATATTCCTTACTGGGACTGGCGTGAAGGATAGAATAATTAAACATGTACTACGAAGATTTTTCAATGTTCCTTAAACGTTTTGAAGAATCGGCGCTCTAAGCTTACAGATGGCTTAACGTCTATTACAGAGCTGATTGTGTGGCGATCGGTTACTTGGAGGAAGAAAAGCAAGGACTGCAGAGGCAGCCACGCCAATATATATTGAATATAAAACAGAAAGAGAAAATAAGCTAAAAACGCAGCGGCAAATTTCGACAAAAGTTAAACGCTTGTGTCATGAGCACGAGGCGGCTATGCAGTGTCCGCAACGGACGTGGTCATCGGCCGTGCATAAGATAGCATATTGATATTGGCGGGCGAAGGGGCCACCGATTCTTTCTCTGCCCAGGGCTGCCACGAGCCTAGAGCCTCCCCTGAGTACTGCTGCAATAAATTATTTCCTCGAAGGTCGCGCACAATCACTGCGCCACCGTGTTTCCATGTTTAATAACATGCTTTAACTCCTATCATCATGAAAATGATATCACGTATACATCTCAGTATTTTAGTTATTCAGAGAGCTGTAATGTCACGAATGTAATGGATTCTGTGTCCAGTCGGAGGAAGAGAGCCGGTTTAAGAAGCAAGTAGTGATTCACACATATAGAGCACATTGAAGATCACATACAAAACAAAGCATTTAACGTGCTACTTTTATTACGATGTGATTTGAGAAACTGGTTAATTAAACGATTTTTAAGATTATGTTTATAATGTTCTACTTTAATGACAAAATAAACTACGAGATTAAAGTGGTAATTTCAAGATTGAAGTTGACATTTCGTGCTTTTTTCCCCACTGTGTGCCTTTTTTTTCCTCTGTATTCTAATAAGCTTTCATATGACACTCAGACGGTGGGCTACGACTCGCCTTTTCACGGCGACTGATATCTGAGCTTTCAAGTTTCTCCAACACGCTATGTCACTCGATCATCTTCTTTTTGTTGATTACACCATGGTTTAATTAAACAAATAGTATGTTTTTCCTTTGCCTCCACTTGGTATTCGCTGAAATTCTTATATTTTCCCTTTGTGCTTTTCCCATTGTCTTTTCACAGAAGACTAAACTTAAAGGTGCTTTATATTGATTTGCATATTCAAAGAGGTGTAATTCTGGGAGGAGTTGAGGCGTTACATAAAGCACGAGCGTTACTTTTCATGCTGACCGGGATTTATGTAGCGGAAGAACGTGGAAGTTGGAGTACACACAGATTCTTGCATCTGGATTTTTCTGTGCGTAAGCACATTTCGGCTTTTGTGCTTACGCCATGTTATAGTGCGAATTCTACGCACGGCGTTATACATGAGGACCCTGGGTTTATGGCAGATTGGCCAGATAACACATGAAAGTTGGCTTAGATGCACCTAAAGAACTCTCAGACTATGAGAAACAAGATTGTCTGATCTAATGAAACCAAGACTGAATAATTTGGCCTCAATTCTAAGCATCATTTCTGGAGGGGACCAGGCACTGCTCATCACTTGTACAATACCATTCCAACGGTGAAGCATGATGGTGGCGGCATCATACCATGGGGATGTTTTTCAGCAGCAGGAACTAGGAGATTAGACTGTTAAGTCAAGTCAAACTTTATTTATAAAGCACATTTACAACAGCTGAACCTGAATCAAAGTGCTGAAAAAGAGGTAGTTAAAATATACAAATCACAGAACTGCAAACATAACCAACCATTACATAAACAATAAACTCAAAATACCCACACCCATGCATACATATTTATAGTCATGAACATACATAAACCAAAATATACAAACATAATGTTAACCTCTTGCAGGGTCAGATGTCAGCGAGAAGAGATAAGATTTTAATAATGACAAAAATGGTCAATGTTGGAGCAGACCTAATATAATAAGGCAAGTAGGGATACCCTTAATGAAAACCTGCTCCAGAGCTCTCTGTACCTCACACTGGACCAAAGGGTCACCTTCCAACAGGACAATGAGACCTAAGCAGAAAGCAAAGGCAACACAGGCGTGATTTAGGGACAGCTCTGTAAATGTGCTTTAGTGGGCCAGCCAGAGTCCAGAATTCAACCCAATCGGATATCTCTTGGGAGACTTGAAAATAGCTGTCCAACCCGACAGAGTATGAGAGGATCTACTAGAAAAAATGGCAGAAAATCCTTAAATGCAGGTGTGTGAAGATTTCGTGTAACACTCAAGACCCAGCACACCAAGATGTTAACACCTAAGACCCAGCACACCAAGACATAATCGCTACCAAAGGTGCTTCAACTAAGTATCCAGTAAAAGGTCTGAACACTTGTGCCAACGTGGTGTTTTCATTTAATGTTTAAGAAATTTGCAAAACTTTCTAAAATCTTGTGCTGGATTTGTCATTCTGGGGTATTGGGTGTTGCTGGATGAGGGAAAAAAATAATGTAAATGATTTTAGCATAACACTACAACATAAGAAAATGTGTACAAAGTTGAGGGATGTGAATACTTTCTGAAGACATTGAATGCTCCATGATTTAATTATGTTTCTCTTCTCAGTACTCAAATGTGGCACTTGGTGCCACGGCCCACCTGCCTAGTTGTTTTGCCTGCCTATGGTAAAGTCATCCCTGATGGAGGATCGCAGGAATCATCGGGTAGAGGGGTCCTTCATCGGATTGGCTGGCCCAGCTCTGTTTCAGCTGTGGAATGGCCAAATAGGGGAGGCAGCTTGATGGATGAGGTCTCCAGGACTCTAAAAATATCCAAATCTTATTATGTGATATCATCTACTGTTAAATTCTGCTCCGTACTTCTAAAATTTGTTCTGTTCTGTGTATTGTATTGTATTGTATTGACCCTCTTCTTTTGACACCCACTACACGCCTACCTGAAAAGGGGTCTCTCTTTCAACTGCCTTCTTCCATTTTTTTCCCTACAAGGGTTTTTTTTGGGAGTTTTTTTCTTGTTTTCTTAGAGAGTCAAGGCTGGGGGGCTGTCAAGAGGCAGGGCCGGTTAAAGCCCATTGCGGCACTTCCTGTGTGATTTTGGGCTCTACAAAAATAAACTGTATTGTATTGTATTGTATTATGATCCAGCTACTGTACATATTTTTAAACTGGTTCTCCAGCTCAGCATTGCAGACAGACAGAGTGTTATCCTGGCAATACTGGGTGCACACTCTTGCACATACAGTATTCACACTTTCTCACATAATTTTAGGGTCTCCAAATAACCTGACAGGTATGTGTCTGAGGTGTGAGAGAGAACATGGATGGAACATGAAAACTTTACACAGGCAATGCCTGAGGTGTAAACAGCTATGGAACCGTGAGGCAACAATGCTAACTGCTGTACCTCCATACTGTCCTTTCAGTTGCATGAAATAATAAAATGATAAATTAGTGCTAGAGGTAAGTAGTACACCTTGACTAGTAGATCAAATATTGTTAACAGATTTTGAGCGATATCTTTTATGCAGTTCCAGGACTGAAAAAACAATGACATTAGACTTGGCTGTGCCCTTGGAAGCATGTCAAATGTGATGTTCCAAGAACAGTCAGTTAGTTTCAGCTGGCTGTAAAGTTTTGCACTGACATAAACCAGAAACTATATGCACGATGGCACAATTCCACATCTTTTTGTTTTATTGGTGTAGGGATCAATTATTTATTGAATATTTCCAATGGTGTAAGAATTTAAAATTCAAATTATATCATACTTTTTTGTCAAAGCCAAGATGATTTTGCATGTTTTTTTGTAAATAATAATGGAAGATTTTTTTTTTTTGCAGTAAAGCTGATGTCACAATGCATGACGTCTAGCTGTTGTGTATGTCAGACTTGCCGACTGCAGTTGCTGATCTCCGTGTTGGATGATGTTAATTTACAGAATTGAAAAATCACCTAAAATGGTCACATTAAACAGTGTGCTGATTTTCTAGCCCAATTGTGCTTGTTCTTTTTTCTGACAGCCATTAACATGCTGCCTGACAGAGCTAGTGCTGTATGAACGGTTAACAGGTATGATGAATACAGTAGCAATTCCTGCCCTTTTTTCTTTTCCATTCTGTCAAGGTATTTAAAACATGTGACATGAGTCTGAGTGCCGCATTTGACACCATTGATCACAATATTCTTAGAAATTGCCTTAGTCAATGGGTGGGCCTCTCTGGCACGGTCTTAAATTGGTTTAAATACTACCTGGCAGGGAGAAAATTCTTTGTTAGTTGTGGTAATCACAACTCAAAGACACATGATATCCGATATGGTGTTCCACAAGGCTCTATCCTGGGTCCGCTGCTGTTCTCAATCTGTATGCTTCCGTTAGGTCAGATTATCTCGGGGCATAACGTGAGCTACACACAGTTATGCTGATAACACACAACTGTATTTATCAATAGCACCTGATGACCCCGACTCTCTCGATTCACTAACACAATCTCTTACTGGTATTTCTGAATGGATGAATAGTAATTTTCTCAAGCTAAATAAGGAGAAAACTGAAATTTTAGTGATTGCCAATAATGGATTCAATGAGGTTATCAGAAATAAACTTGATGCATTAGGATTAAAAGTTAAGACGGAAGTAAAAAACTTAGGGGTAACTGTTGACTGTAACCTGAATTTTAAATCGCATATTCATCAGACCACTAGGACAGCATTTTTTCACTTAAGAAACATAGCAAAAGTTAGACCTCTTATATCATTGAAAGATGCTGAGAAATTAATTCACGCTTTTGTTTTCAGTCGCTTAGATTACTGTAATGCACTCCTCTCAGGACTACCCAAAAAAGACATAAATCACTTGCAACGAGTGCAGAATGCAGCTGCTAGAATCCTAACTAGGATAAGAAAATCCGAACACATTTCTCCAGTTTTGATGTCACTACACTGGTTACCTGTGTTTTTCAAAATTGACTTTAAAATTCTGCTTATGGTTTATAAAGCCTTAAATAATCTCACCCCATCTTATATATCGGAATGTCTGACACGTTATATTCCAAATCGTAACCTCAGATCCTCAAATTAGTGTCTCCTTACAATTCCAAAAGCTTAACTTAAAAGAAGTGGTGAGGCGGCCTTCTGCTGTTATACACCTAAAATCTGGAATAACCTGCCAATAGGAATTCGCCAGGCTAATACATTGGAGCACTTTAAAACACTGCTAAAAACACATTATTTTACATGGCCTTTTCATAACTTCATTTTAATTTAATCTTGATACTCTGTATGTTCAATTCATCATAATAACTATTCATGGTGGCTCTAAAATCCGTACTAACCCCTACTCTCTCTTCTGTTTCTTTTTCCATTTTTTTTGTGGTGGCGGCCTGCGCCACCACCACCTACTCAAAGCATCATGATGCTCCAACATTGATGGACTAAAAGCCAGAAGTCTATGTGACCTTCATCATCAAGTCCTTCCGTGAGAACCGTAAATCCAAAGAGGACTGTTTCACTTATGTTAGGTAGAATGCCCAGAGGGGACTGGGCGGTCTCATGGTCTGGCATCCCTGCAGATTTTATTTTTTTTCTCCAGCCGTCTGGAGTTTTTTGTTTTTTCTGTCCACACTGGCCATCGGACCTTACTCTTATTCTATGTTAATTAATGTTGACTTATTTTATTTTCTAATCTGTGTCTTTTATTCTTCTATTCTTCATTATGTAAAGCAATTTGAGCTACATTTTTCTTGTATGAAAATGTGCTATATAAATAAATGTTGTTGTTGTTGTTGTTGTCATCAGCCAGGTCTCTCTTCTGTCTAAAACATCTGTGATCCTTATTCCTCGTGACTATATTATACTGTATGCACACAAAGCCCACAACCGTAACTAAAGACAAACTCAGACCTATTGGATTTTGTCGAAGTAAGTCACAGACTAGTTGGAGTGAGTCGCTGGGTAGGTCAGACTATTGTGCTGCGATTGCCTACAATTCTCTAAGATTATGTAAATGAAGGTTACACCTGAAAATTGCTGGAAAAGTTGTCAAGTGTGACATTGCCTTGAGGGATTTTGCGTGACTTTTTGTGCAGTGCCTCTTTAATTATATCTGTGGCATTAAAGTGGAATGGCTGAAGGTGCTTAACTACAATCCTGATGTGGTTCCAGTAACAAGAGAAACCTAATGGTATCAGACCCACTTACACTGACCTGTGCATGCATCAGACCCCCACAGGCTGTGTTCCTGAAGTCCAGTGCTAAAAATTTAAAATGGCTGACACTTCAATCTTATATATAAAGCAGACTGTAACAATCTTGTGGTCTCATATGTATGTTATCATCCAGATGATGCTCGGAATGTTTCTGGTGTGCTCCGTAAAAGTAACAAACAGTTTTATTATGAAACATCCGTAGTATTATTTGTTTGTCGTTTTAATATTTGTTTTTGTCAACTATGTTTTCATCTTGCTTTATTCTAATTGTAACACTGTTGTAGTAGTAATAGAATAAAATTAACCTAGTAATAATATTAATTTAATTGGCATTTTTTTGTTGTCAGAAATTCTGCATGTAAAAACTTATTACTGCACCACAAAGCAAAAATTAATCTGTCAAGTTGTGTTTTTTTAATTATGTTTTTCTCAAACAATTAAAAAAAACAAACTTTATTTTCCTGCCAGGCAAAGCCGGGTATTTCAGCTAGTTACTTATAAATGATTTTTAATATGGTTTTAAACAGATCTGTAACACATGCAAAGGAAGGAGGTAGAAATGTCTGTTACTGTTGCACTGTACATTAATTTCCCCTTCTATTGAAATTAGTGTTGGTAAATCTTAATTACTCATAGTCATATCCTGGAGTTGTCGTTTCTGTGTTGCAGATGACACTATTATTTGTCTTGTATTTAAGGAAGAAGCCAACTCAGGTTCTGTAAGGCACTTCTTTGTCAAACTACAGAGGCTGATGTTCTTATCCTCTTATGCAGTTGTGCATTTGGGTCTTCCTCTTTTTCTTCTACCCTGGTTACATCCAGTTTGCCCTCTTCTCTCAAGGCAGTTATAGACACCTTTGTATGCAATTATATATTTTTGGTTATTTTTGAACCCAGCACTAAACTTTTGGAATGCCAGTACCTTGCAACCCAAATGAACAGAATAACAGGTTTCAGTGGTACTAATGTGATTACAAAGGTTTCTCTAATAATAAAATAGCATTTATAAATGACTAATTAAGGATAAGCTAAGGTAGTTAGTTGACCATTGGGACACTGAAGGAATGGGTGGTGAAAATTAGGTTTTGCAGTCACACCATATGTGAATAATACATTTAAACACTAGTGATGTACTACCAACGTGTAGCATCCACGTAGATGATGCAATGACATCCATTCTTGCTCCAATGCGCACACCACACATTAGCTATTAAGTGGTGAAGGGGTGATAGAGATAGTTGGTACAGAAGATGATTTGATGGCCAGAATGACCAGAACATTATAGGCATTTTAGCCAGGACATCATGAAACTCCTACTCTTTTTGAAGGATGTTTACTTTTACATCTCATCTGAAGGACGGGACTAATTTTTACAGCACAGTTTCCCCGTCACTGGGACATTGGGATCCACCTGCAGACCACTGGGTAAGTGTGCCCTGATTGCCTCGCCAACACCACTGCCAGCACCAACCCAAGCTTTTCCTAAATGGTCTTCCATCCAAGTACTTGCCAGGCCCAAACATGCCCATTTCAGGTGGATTTCCTTTTCTTAAGTGTAGGTGGTATGGCTTAATTGAAAAAAAAAAAGATTTCTATCAAAAACATGAACATTTCTCCATGTGTCCAGACTTTTGACTGATAGAGCAGAAATGTAGAGACAGGTCAGCCAGTGGCATTAGTACTCAAATAAACAAAAATGATTATACATAAATGCACCACAGCCCATTTTTGTCTCTGTTCATCAGAGATTTTGCAGATAAAAGTGCAAAAAGCTCTCAGTTGATTAAAAACCTAACAATAAAGCAAGACGAGTACTGGCACTTTTATAAAGCAAAAAGAAAACAGACTCCAGATAAACAGACACTTGTATATAACAAGGAAAACAGTCCTCCACAATAACAATTTTACATGCAATTACAAGGGGCCACATGAATCACATTTTCAGTCATTTTTGTACAGAACATAAAATATAAACCCCTTTACACCATAAGACGTGCAGAAAAAGGTGTGTTTCCTTATATATCCACACGCCGTGTGACTCTTGCTCCATACCTCACTACGAGAAGCCTTCGCCTTGTTAAAGTGCGAGCGGGAGCGCGCAATTAACGCCCGCGCCCTCGAGTAGGATGCAAAGTCGTGGGTGTGGCTTCGCTCGAGCCTCGCAATGCGGCGTGCAGAGAGGCTGCCTAAAGCCGGCCTCTCGAAGGCGTGACGAGTTGGACGTGGCGAGAGAGCTTTCGTATTGTCCTGGCACGGATGCGATAGGCTCGTCCGTCCTATCCCAACGAATATTATCATCATGACATCTCTCGGCTCCCTGCTCAGAAAGCTGAGACAGGGGCTGGGGTTTGCTTCGCCAGCAAGATCGCAACAAACCAGTAGATGAGACAGAAGGCAACGCTTTGGAGGCTGAGACTCTTCTGAAGTGGACTGCCTGTCTTCTTCTTTGACCGGTGTAGCCTGTCTGACTGGAAGGATTTTTGTTACACCGATTACCCAGAACTTGACGAGCCTGTAGAGCACCTCCCCCAGCTTTGTGTATTAGTTGATTTAATAAGAAAGGAGAGCGCGTGGAGTCGGCTGAAACTGTCTGGGGAGACTCCACAAGAGGGCTTTAAGTGGTAGCGAACAGCTCTGATTCATCACAAATAGCACTGTTAAAAGGAATAAGGAAGAAAAAGAAAAGGGCAAACATGTTTGACCGAACAGGAGTCCCCTTTGTTTTCCTTGATATAATCTGCGTAGTCCTGGGTACGTATCAAGCCGAGAGGCGAAACGTTTTAATTCTTTGCAGACCTGTGTGAATTTCTTAGAAGAAGTGTGTGGGGCGGGGATATTACATTAATTACAACAGTTATAGTGATGTCATGCTGGTCAGGGTGACTGTTTGGGCATGCGCGTCTCTGCAGGGGTACATTCTGTTCAAAGTGCAGGTACCGTAAGCACTGCAGGAAAGGCAACAAACAAGATGTGGATATGCCAGATTGTTGCTGGTTTATTATTCTGTCGACATTTTCATTTCATATTTTAATTGTATTAACGATGAATATAATTTGCCTTGAATTGATGATAATGCTAACTTTGAATTTCTACATTTATTGACATTTTTTCCTCACGCAGAGTCCCATTTGGAATTGCAGGCGCATTACTTGTTTTAACGTGCAGTAACACTTAAAAGTGTCGTATCAAGTTTGACATCTTAACCTTTTATGCGTTTAAACGTGTCATATCTAGTTTAACATCGTAACTTTGTGTGTGTTTAAGCAGCTATCGATTTAATCGGACACTAAACATTTTTAATATATTGAGAAAACAATTCCTTACTCTGTTGCTGTCTTATACGTTACTTACGTAGGTCACTATTGTCGCACGTCAATATGATCAAGCAGTGAGGGTAGTTTAACTTGAAAATAAAAAAAAGCAATTGCATTTTATTATAGTGGGTAAGATCCAAAGACAAATGTGAACCGAAAATACTTAAGCCATTTCTTCTCAGATGGTTAAACTATCCTGCATGCAGTTTTCTTTAAGAAGGTACAAGTGAATAATTCATTTTTTTTCTGACAGACCAACTCCTTACAAGTTCAGTACTTCAGTACACACGACGAGTATCTAAACATGTGAGAGATTTTCTTTGGTTGGTGGGCGAAAGGCAAACATATTAGTGTTGTTCTTCTTATCAGTAGATAGTGGCGATGATTGCACTTTCAGTCTTTAACTGAACTCATTTTTGGGTTGTCATTAACCTCACATATAATAACATGTAGTAATCCGCAGCCACGCTTAATATTATGTTTCCCAGACAAAAATCGGTCATCAGTAATGAATACCCTTTAATGTCACTGCTTTAAAATTGCACTTCATAGCTGAAAAGGGCATTTGGCATGAACAGAAAGGAAATATCTAAGAAACAATTTATATCTACGATTTACATACCCTCAGTTTAGTTAATGTTGAGAACATCGTTTTCAGTTTAGTTGTAATTTGACTTGGCATTAGTATTCTACAGTTGGAAACGAACCCTCAAGAGTATTATATTCATTATATTCATTTGGTCTTAATTATGCTGCTGAATGTAAATAGTCAGTACTGAACAATCTCATTTTAAAGTGTCCTTTTTTTATTGAGAAAAGAATAAAAAGAATTTTCATTTTAGTGTGCTGGATAGTTTCCCTTAGGACAGTTTCCACAAAAGAACGATAGTGACATTTATTAAATTTCCGCAGTAGCCACTTTCTACCGTGATGGCAGGCAGCTAGGTTCAAATTCAGTTTTTTCCTTTGCATCTCCAAAAGTGTCACGGGAACTCTGCTTTTTCACCACATCTAAGGATAAATAAACTGGTCCTGCATTGCCTCAGTGGCACAACGAATAAAATATCTGCAGATGGATTTAAGATAAAAAAAAACAAAACGCAGGAAAAGTTCATATAGACAGACACAAGGCATGGATCGGCGTGTTTGGTGAAATCATAAATCAAAATTTCATAAACTGCAGAATAAGTTATTTATGCATCTGCTTTTCTTCTTTTTTGAAATCTTTTTAATCATCTGCACAGACAATGCCTGGCAAGTGCTTGGAAAAGTTGTGTGTTGCAAACCTCAACACAGTGTGCCCCTTTAGTGTTGCATGCACACCCTATTATTTACCATAAGTTCTTTGTAGTATTTATTTGTGTTCATTAATTTTTATGTTTGTCTTCCTACAATGTTAAATCGTTTCTTATTGACAAATTAGTTCACTATGAACATCCTTTAGGTTGCATATGTTAGCAACAGTTTATGGGGCACCCTGTGTTGTAAAAGGCTGCTTTGCATGTTGCTTTGGCAGCCTAAGTGTGTGATTTCTTTGTAATGCCTGTATAACTTTTTATTTTTGAGAAAACTAAATGTATTTGTGCATAAGTAAGTGTGTGTAAAATAAAAATCTTTAAAATGTTTTATCAGAATATAAATTATATTTCCTTTGTATATGTTATCTTGTTTTATTTATATTTACAGCTTTATTCATTTTTTCATTTTAGTTGTGATTTACACATTATGGAGTTTACAGTTGAAGTCTTAATATATTATTGCCTATTCAGTTGTATTTGTTGCATGATTATTATTAATAATAATAACTAAGAACATGTTTTAGGACAAACCTGATACGGTGTAAAGGATTCCTTTTCATTTTACAGATAAAATATACTTAAATGAAGGGCTAAGAGGCCATACAAGCAACATATATTGTGAAAAAGTGTTGTAAACTATATAACATTCTGCTTGTTAAATGGAACTACAGCGATCTTCTCATGCCATATATTTGACATATTAATCTTCTTTTACTTATGGAATTGGCCTAGTATATCTGTACTTCTGTGTGTCATGTATTTATAGTTATATGTACTTTATATGATTGTGAGAAATATATCTATGTATGTATGCATGCATGTATGTGTTTACAGCACTGACACATTACATACTATTTAAATGAATATATTGTAAACCTTAGAGACTGTTTGTTTTTAAAAGGTGTCTGTTTAGGTTTCTTAAAGGTTGAGTTGTAATTTAGAAAAGTCAACAGTATCAGAATTCCACTGTTTGATATCTTGTAGAGGTATTTTGCAGTAAACAATCATTGGTGATTGTGCCTTTTCTTAGCACCAGAGCTCACAATTTGTTTATTGAAATATGTTTCCCACAAGAGTTTTGCATGACGAATTGAAACCCTGATAAGTACCCCTTATCATATTACTACTTGGTACATTTCCAGGGACACTGAATACTCTTCAGGGTATAGGGCTCTTTTAAAAAGACTAATTATAAAGTCTGGCTTGAATTAAAGCAAATGTTTCCTTTTTTCCTCCCTTTAGAGTGAGCTATAACTAGTCTTTCATCTGCTGACCAGTATAGTTAACGGGAATATGATTTGTGTAGCAGGAAACAACTTGTCAACTCTTTAAATGTTGAGTTTGACATCAGTAAAGATGTCAAGAGTAAATAGTATGCACCCAAGAATACATCCAGAGAATGTGAGGATTTTTACCTGCTTACCATCTGCTGTGTGTATTTTCATGGTTTTGCATTTAACACAGTGCACAAGTACATAGTAAGGAGTATGGTGTCCTTATAGTGAACTTGTTAACAGCGACAGCAGGATAGCTATGACGCTCATTTAAGAGGGCCTGCTTTATTTCTGTTCTTGTAAGATAATCTTCAGCTGTCTAGCACATGGGTGGTAAAGTTGTATTTATTTTCCCCCCCTGGTTCATCAAAGACAAGCAGTTGTGCCCATCAGAATTTTATTTTTCTTTCCTAATAGGTTGCCAAATGGTTAAGATGAGGGTATCCTTATTTATATTCCTTTTTGTTATGTATTTAGTTAATTTTAGTAATATCCATACTGTGGTTACAAGTTTATTTAGTTTGCAATGCTTAATTGTTTAGTGAGTTTCTTGACGTTCCCTTAGATTTTATAGCTTATAGTGTTAATGTTGTCTGATGATGAGAATGTTAGTAGCGGTGTTTCCTCAGACCTGGGGACTGAGTTTCACTGCAGTAGAGGTTAGAGCATATTTGGCTACAACTGAAGAGCGTGCAGCTCGGAACTGTATGAAATGTCATGGAATATGCACACAGTTCTTTGTTGCCTAGTTCTTCTATTTCTGTTTATTGTATGATTCATGATAACAGTGCATTGATCATTTTACTTTTGCATAGTGGCATGAAATCGAGGATTTTACAATTTTTGCACTTTTTTGCAATTTTTTATTATTGTCTTCCAAAGTTCTCTTGCACTTAAAGGATCAAAACTAACATTTTAATAGTCTTCTTTCAATGTCATGACTAGTTGTTGAAAATGTACCAAATTTAAGAGTATTTTACAATGATAGACATCACCCAGTGATAGCTTCTGTTCTACTGAAATGAAAACAAATTCTGTATTCCACCATTTTATCCTTCCTTCCAATTTCTAAATGCTTAATGCAGTTTTTAGGATTGAGGATGAACCAGGGCCCATTATGGCCACAGAGAATGTAAGACAGGAACAGACCCTGGACAGCACCTGGAGAAATCTGCACCTAGTGGAACTGGGCTAATGTAGCATTACTAAGCTTTTGGATGTGGAAGGAAAAAAGGCTTATCCAGAAAGAAATCGACATGTTGTTGGGGTGGGAACATATAAACCACACAGACAGTAACTGGACTGTGTTGCCTGTCATGCCATGTTTACTTCTTCTGTTTAGTCTTCAGGTTTTCCATTTACTGTTTATCAAACATTTTTCAAATTTTAGTGTGAGATTTTTTTTTTTTTTTTTTTAGCAAAAGCTTTCAGATGAAACACTCAGTCATTTGTCATAATCTGTTTTCAGGTATCTTCTTGAACTCATTTTTTTTGTCTTCTTACCAGGATGTTACTCCACAGTAGTATATTACTTCAGCATCATTCACAGGACACTCAACTGGGTACCTTAAAAAATCTTTGTTCCCTTTTCTTTGTTAGCTATTTCAGTAATGTTTTTTTTGCAGTATTTGACTGAATTTCTCTCAACTTCATCATGCAGTTTTTGTTAGGTGCTGTACAAACTCACTTTGAGACACCATAGAAATGGGTGTTTTTTTTTTTAAACCTGATTTCCTCTCAAGCGCCTCCATTGCCTTGATTGCTTCATTGCACCAAAGCCTTTTCACCCACGTCATACTGTAGCTTAGCTATAGAAAAGCGTACAGAATTCATAACATTTTGCAATTTATTTATAATATTTAGGTGTACCATTTTAAGACCCATTTTGATGTGCTTTCTCACACATAGGTCAGTTTCATATCCTTTTGCTGATTTCAGGGTGAGTAACATTTTGCACATGGCCAAATCAAACCCTTAAAGGTAAAATTCATTATTTTAAGCAATGATTAAACATAATTTTCAAAGCTTTCATAACACCTTAATTAACAATTCAATTATAAACCGCTCATTTCTTGCTTTCCAAAAACATTGTTCTCCATTCTGCTGCAGGCTACGTTGTTCTTTTGCTAACTCACAAACTACAGTATGACTCAATTCGCCATTCTTTCTTCACGGGACTGTGGTGTTCATTTTCCTGAATTTGCCTTCTAGCCAGGGTTGGGAAACTGGCTTTCTTCTGTTTATATGGCAAACACTTAGGGCATGTGTTAGTACACAAGAGCATATACCTGTTTTAATTCATTTGTTAGTATATGAATATTGTAGTATTTGAGAGCCAAACAGTAAAATGTAGCACATTTCAATTCTGCTTCTATATCACATGGTTACTGCTGCACAGACTCCGAAGTATTACAGGAGAGCCATGTATCACTTCCATCACATGCTCATCATATTTGAGACCTCTGTTGAACATCTCCTTTATAAAAGCCATGTATATGACTTCAGCAGTGGTCAGCTTCATTTTGTTTCTTATGTTCTCAAATGCTCTAACCGGATACCTTACTAGTGTCGGGTTGGACCTCCGTTGCCCTCAGAACTGCTGTAATTCTTCATGACATAAATCAGCAAGGTGCTGGAAATATTCCTCAGGGATTTTGGTCCATATTGACATCATAGCATCACCCATTTGATACAGATTTCTAATGTGCACATCCATGAAGTGAATCCCCAATTCTACCACACCCCAAAGGTGCTCTATTGGATTGAGATCTGGTGATTATGGACCTTTTGAGTCCAGTAAACTCATTGTCATGTTCAAAAAACAAGTTTAAGGTGATTTGAGCTTTGTGACATGGTATGTTATCCTGATGGAAGTAGACATCAGAAGATGGGTACACACTGTGATCATAACGGGAAAACACGGTCAGCAACAATACTCCGATAGGCAGTGGCATTTAAATGATGCTCACTTGGTACTAAGGGGCCCAAAATGTGCCAAGAAAACATCCCCCACACCATTACACCACCACCACCATCCTGAACCACTGATGCAAGTCAGTATGGGTCAATGGTTTCATGTTGTTGACACCAAATTCTGACCCTACCGTCCAAGTGTCACAGCAGAAATCATGACTCATTGGACCAGGTGGAGTTTTTCCAATCTTCTGTTGTCCAATTTTGGTGAGTCCATGCACATTGTAGCCTCAGTTGCCTGTTCTTACCTGACAGAAGTGGCACTTGGTGTGGTCTCCTGCTGCTGTTGCCCATCTGCTTCAAGGTTGTACGTTTAGAGATGTTCTTCTGCACACCTCAGTTGTACCGAGGGCTTATTTAAGTTATTGTTGCCTTTCTGTCTGGTCGAACCAGTCTGGCTATTCTCCTCTGACCTCTGGCATCAACAAAGCATTTTCGACCACAGAACTTCCATTCACTAGATATTTTCACTTTTTCTGACCATTCTCTGTAAACCCTAGAGATGGTTGTGCATAAAAACTCCAGTTTCTGAATCACTCAGACCCAGCCCATCAGCAGGTCATCTTGCCAATGTCTATATGCTTAAATGTATTGAGTTATTGCCATGCGATTGGCTGATCATACATTTGCATTAACAAGCACTTGAAGAGCTGTACCTAATAAAGTGGCCGGTGAGCGTATATGTTATCCACACAGTAAATATAGTGAATCTTGTGTTTCACGTATGCTCATTTTCTACAGAGAGCAAATGGAAAATGCTTGAATTTATTAATAGAAGGTTCAATAGTAAGCAAATATATAAGGAGTATATTTGAAGAGATTCTGTTCATTGAAATGTACCCTTTAAGGTGGGTTCTGAAAGTTAAAGTAAATTGCATCTTTTCCCAGAATAATGCATCGTAAAGGTACTAAATACCAACCATACTTAGTGTTGAAGCCTGCTGCCCATGCGTGGATATTTCTCACATGCACCCACCAGTGTAAAAATGGTGATCATTTGGTATAAATTAAGAGCAAAAAACACCAGTAAGATTGGCCATTAGGATCCTACTTTTACTTTAACCTTATGTGCGTATGGTAAACACATAAATATTTTTATTATTAACACATTCAAATATGAATAAGTACAAATGTTTGACTTGAAATCTAAAGATGTCTTCTGGATATCTTTTAGCTTGGTGTTATCGCTTTCTTTTATTTTCTCACTTTGTCAGCAATTACATTAGCACGGCAGTTGAATTATGCTTGTGAGGCCCAACTTTTTTTTTATTACCTTTCTTCTTCTTTTTTTTGCTGAAAAAATAACTGACAAGTTGAAATGAAGTTATAAACTGTGTTTTGTTTCCAGTCCCTTAATTAAATGTTGCTTTTTCACCAGCCAAAGTGGTTTTCCCTACTAATTTTCCACTTACTAGTTGCTCACAATCTGCTTTTAGAGGAGGGAAAAAAAGGCATTTTAGCCCACCCAACATGAGGTTTAACATAAACATTAGCAATGCAATTTGCTAGTGTATCATGGGTATCTCGTTTGTAATATTAGTTCTCTTGTTAGAATACAAAGAATTAAAGTAGATGGTTGTCTGTGTACAGTATGTAGAAATCATTGCAATTGGTGCCAGTGTGCCATTGCAGTTTACAACAGTAAACAGTAGTTGATAAATCTTGGCTAATCTTCAACACACATGTTAATATCACTCTCCTTATTTTACATTACTGTTGTCCTTGGTCTTTTGATCCTTTCCTAGCTGTAATAGGGACAAGGTACAATTCCACCTAGAATCCAAAGCAGTAGAGTGTTGTACTGTGTTAGCCATAGATTGATACAGGAGAAAGTAGGGTGAAATGACACCTTTTATTGGCTAACTAAATAGATTACAAATGCAAGTTTTCGAGGCAGCTAACGCCCCTTCATCAGGCAAGGTGATGAAGTGGCCTTAGCTGCCTCGAAAGCTTGCATTTGTAATCTATTTAGTTAGCCAATAAAAGATGTCATTTCACCCTACTTTCTCCTGTACCTAGAATCCAAGGTATGCCACAAGGGATTGTGGAGGCAGCCTTCCGTCATTAATGCTCTTTATAAATTTCCACATTACCATAGAAAGTATGTAGGTCATTAGGATTGAGAGCTCAGCACTACATGCTCCTAATTACAAAAAAAGCAGTATGTCTAGAGAAGGAGGGCAGTGTCACATATTAGACCACTTATGGGATCATCATCAAGCAGTATTTATGGTTAGGCTCTAATTGCTGGAGCCCAGGGAACACTCATCAAAGAGGTATCTTTAATTTAGGGCCCATAGTGGCTATGCACTGCACTGTGGGGTGTCCCACGGGGGGGTTAGTCATGTGTTTTCTTTGCTTTATTTTTGAGCTCACCTGTTATTGTTTGTTATCACTAAACATGGAACATGATCTGTAAAACATTTGTCTTCCTTTACTCTGCTACCCCACCTCATGCCTTCCATAAGTATAGTCTTTAAATATCAGCCACAGCATTTTTGTATGTAATACCTGCAGTCCCATTCCACACCCTTTTGTTTTTCGGGTTCAGTTGAAATAAATCACATCCAAATGTACGTTACAGTGATACAACTTATATAGATTTGGCTCATGAGTGATTGCTTCTGTGCTAATTAATATCTGAACCTAACACAATATATTTGCAAAAATGAATTACAGCATCTGTTTGCTGTGGGGTTGTGGTGCAGTTGGTAACACTGCTAAATCATGGATCAGGCTTCTAGAGTTTGGAATTCTGTTCTAAGTCATTGCCCTTATTGTGTTTGCAAATTCTCCTTTTGTCAATGTGTGGTTTTCTGCTACATCTCTTAAGATAACTAACTGGCTATTGGCCCCATGGGACTGTGTGTGTGTGTGTCCTCGTGACTAGATTGGAACTCTGCTCAGAGCTGGATCCTGCCTTGCACTCTGTGCTGCTGGGATGAGCTGCAGCTCTCTGTAACTCTATAATGGATTAAGTGGGTTTGATAATGCGATTGTTATGACAGTGATGATGTGACAGGCATTTGTAGGAAAAGGACGTCAAGAGAGGAGTGAAACAAAGCCTTAAACGGGCTAAAGTTAAGACCAGAACAAAGCAAAAAACCAAAGCTCATACACTAATTTGTGAAGTTGTCAAAAAAGTATGTTCTGGTACCAAATCAACTTTAAAAAAGCTTAGCCCAGCAAAATTGGTGTGTTATTTATCTAGTGTGACAGATAGAGGGCGTTATCGTCCTCGTGAACCCTTAGACAATACGTCAGACACCAGGTAAAAGTCCAATTGTTATTTATTTTTGAACTATATAGTGCACAAAGCACCCTCCACTCCACAATACTCATCCAATACAATAAACCAATAATCAATAACAATACAATGCACCACTCCCAGACGCGTTGCCACCCTTCCACCCAGCTCAGCTCAACGCTGTGGTGTTTTTTGCAGTCTTTTATAGTCCCTGACCCGGAAGTGTTTCCCATCCTTCAGTCCATGTGACTCCTTATCACTTCCGGGTCAGATAAAAAGTCCTCCTCTTCATCCCGGAAGTACGTCATCTCCCCTGTCGCTGTGATTAAGACGCACTTCCGGGTTATAGGGCACAAACGACTCTATGGGCCTCCCTGCAGCGTCCTCTTTTGGCCCCTGTGGTATCCAGCAGGGCAGCAAAGGAAAACTCCATCGTCCATGATTCCCTGCTGGTAGCTTGGGCACCTCCATGCTGCAGGGAGAGCTCCATCTGGCGGCCTGGGGATATTGGCCGGGATGACAAGCCGGCCATAGACCACACTAGACAGTTGGACAATGCAGGATGAAATCGCCTTAAATATTGATTTCCTACTGACATCACCTGTAATGACATGTCAGTGACCAGGCTCATGGGTAACAATGAATAGATACAAAAAGGCCTTGTGTAAATTAAACAAATGAATGGTAAAAAGAATAATGAAAAAAAACAAGCAGAAAGAAATTTTAGAAACATGCAGTAATAGGTTCTACACTACCGTAAATCTAGAAATTTGTAATATTTATGCTGTGTGGAATTACTTGTCATTCATGACTTTATGCAGTTTAGTTTGATTGCTTAAAAACTTCCCTCAGCCCTGTTAAGGATAAAGCGGGTTTAGGAGATGAATGGATAGCTTAGCTATTCAAGTCTGCAGGGCTAAACTCAACCACCGTCTTATTGCCTGACACTGAGTAAGGAATAAAATGTGCAAGTGTGCCAACTTTGAACTATTCCAACAGTTTCATTTATAATTTTATTGAAATAAACTTACTAATAATTGTCCCCATATTGTTGAAGCATGGAATTCAATTTTATTATTTTTTTTGTAGCCTAGTTGACTGCTTTAAATGTAACCTCTGACACCTCTGCCCAGTTAAAATGTTTTTAATAATACTGTAGCAGCAGGCTTTGTCCAACAGGTTGAATGGCCTGTTTATCTATTCTTTATTTCCAGAAATCCATTTTCTAAACCCATTTTCTCTATTTATAATATACTGTGTGTATATGTACAGTATGTGCATGTGTGCTGTATATAATACAGTACATATACACAGATATATTCATATATATCTATACTAATAAAAGGCAAAGCCCTCACTCACTCACTCACTCACTGACTGACTCATCACTAATTCTCCAACTTCCCGTGTAGGTAGAAGGCTGAAATTTGGCAGGCTTATTCCTTACAGCTTCCTTACAAAAGTTGGACAGGTTTCATTTCGAAATTCTACACGTAACGGTCATAACGGTCGACAACGTCCGCCATGTTGAACTTTCTTATTTATGGCACCATCTTCACGAAATTTGGTAGGCGGCTTCCCTGCGCTAACCAAAACCGATGTATGTACTTATTTCGATGGTATGACGCCATTGTCAGCCGCCATTTTGAACTTTCCAACATCACTAATTTTCCAACTTCCCGTGTAGGTAGAAGGCTGACCCCATCTTCACGAAATTTGGTAGGTGGCTTCCCTGCGCTAACCAAAATCGATGTACGTACTTATTTCGGTGGTATGACGCCACTGTCGGCCGCCATATTGAATTTTCCAAACATCACTAATTCTCCAACTTCCCGTGTAGGTAGAAGGCTGAAATTTGGCAGGCTCATTCCTTACACCTTACTTACAAAAGTTAAGCAGGTTTCATTTCGAAATTCTACGCGTAACGGTCATAACGGTCAACAATGTCCGCCATGTTGAACTTTCTTATTCATGGCCCCAACTTCATGAAATTTGGTAGGCGGCTTCCCTGCGCTAACTGTAACCAATGTACATACTTATTTCAGTGGTATGACACCACTGTCAGCCGCCATATTGAACTTTCCAACGTCACTAATTCTCCAACTTCCCGTGTAGGTAGAAGGCTGAAATTTGGCAGGCTCATTCCTTACAGCTTACTTACAAAAGTTAAACAGGTTTCATTTCGAAATTCTACACGTAACGGTCATAACGGTCGATAACGGTCGACAACGTCCGCCATGTTGAATTTTCTTATTTATGGCCCCATCTTCACGAAATTTGGTAGGTGGCTTCCCTGCGCTAACCAAAACCGATGTACGTACTTATTTCAGTGGTATGATGCCACTGTCGGCCGCCATATTGAAGTTTCCAACGTCACTAATTCTCCAACTTCCCGTGTAGGTAGAAGGCTGAAATTTGGCAGGCTCATTCCTTACAGCTTACTTACAAAAGTTAAGCAGGTTTAATTTCAAAATTCTACGCGTAACGGTCAACAACGTCCGCCATGTTGAACTTTCTTATTCATAGGTAGAAGGCTGAAATTTGGTACTTATTTCGGTGATATGATGCCACTGTCGGCTGCCATATTGAACTTTTCAACGGTCTTTGTTACTTATGGGCCCATCTTCAAGAAATTTGGTACGCGGGTTCCCAACGCTAACTGAATCCTACTTACGTACATATATATACGTCCATAGCCTGCAGCTCGGTCACCGTGTGAGGCGGCGTTGGGTCCCCCATCCCAACGCCTCCCACGTTGTTGGCTGCCTGCCTATATAAGGCCGTCTGTCGCTCCAGTCTCTACATTCCCTTCCTTGCTTCGCCACGGTATTCACGTCTCCCTGCTGATAACTACAGCCTTTTTATTTAATCCACGGCTTCTTCGCTGTTTTATTGTTCATTTATTACGATTATAGTTATTGTATAGGTATTTTAGACTTACTTTACATTGTTCAGGTACCCATTTCCTTTATCATTCCAACCGTACCCCCATTAACATGTCTATCGAGGTAATCACCATCGATCAAAGAACTGTCACTTACCAAGTGGTTTCCATGCCCGGAGATGGCACCTGCCTTTCCATTCTCTTTGTTACATATTGCACAGCCATATCAGGCTCACTATTGATATCCGGAGGAACATTGTGTCTTATGTATTGAATGACTGGGACAGGTTCAAGGTGTGGACTGATGACGGTACAGGATATAATTATACTACGCAGGAGCACTAGAAGAGTGAAATGCTTAAGTGTACCGAAATGGCCAAATATTTTACACCTTTGGACAACCGCCAATGCCTCTTAAACATCTTAGCTTCACAGGTGACGATTTCAGTAGTGGACACTTTGATGTTTAGAAATGTTTAAACTCTCAAAAGCTGGATGTGAAGTTATCAATGAAACTGGTTGTATACTTACAACGCTTGACAGATGCCGAATGTCTCTTCAACACAAGTCCTACAAATACTGTCGTAACTGAAACAAACCATGAAACTCAAACCGATTATGACAGCAGCAATCCAAGCTGTGAGATTTGAAACAATATTACGGTTCACATGGCCAACTGTACGTTGCATGCTCAAGAGTAAGCTCAGCGCACAGCTACAGCTTGGTCATATTGCAACTGGAGGGCCGAACTGACAACGTGGCATACAAAGAGATCTTTAACAAATAATTATTGGTATATTTTCCCTCAGTTTAAAAAGGTTTAATTTTCTTCTTAATAAAAATTTTAAGGCAGTACTTCACCGCTGCGAAGCGCGGGTATTTTGCTAGTATATATATATAATCGCATACAGATGTTATGAGTAGGTGTTTTTAACTTCATTAAATTGCATCAAAAAGTTTTTAATCTCTGCCATTTTTCACAGGAAGACAGATCGTGTTTCTTTAGTGTTTTATTTGGTGTGTTTGTAGATAAAATTTAAGCAGTTATTTAGCAACTAATTACTGTTGTTGTTTTCATAAAATTTTACAGTGTTCTTAGTCAGAACTAAACAATAATCATACTCATTAATGTGGAGTGTGCTAATTTGTGCTTGCATTTGAAACAATATTAAGTTTCAGAAATAAGGACCAGGGTGTCGTTAAGATTTATACTATTAAAATATATATGAATATTTATTGAAATTACTATAATAAAATATCATTTTTTTGCTAATAACTTGTGCTCAGTGAAGACAAAAATGATCAATTCATGACATTATTTCATTTACATTGCATTTGGCATTAATGTGCAGTCTTACATTGGTACACTTGAGCTCAGTCACTCAGGTGTGTAAAGAACTCACATTACCAAACATTTTTTAAAATGATATATAAATCTGTTTCAGAACAGATCCATGTCTTAGGTTGCTTACACTAAAGGAATCTGTAAAGGCTAAATGAGCATAGGAGTGGCACTTGACAAGGCCCATTTTTGCATGAGTGCTGGGGTCATTTAAGCGTGCTTTAAATTTTGCATGATTGTGACCAGTGATGTCTAGGCCTTGGCTCTTCTTGCCTTGTGCTTACTGTGGCCTTTTATCAAGGTGAAGAGGATGGACAAACTTTTTGGGCTGAATGGCCTGTTCTTGTCATTATTTTATAATGTTCTATTAGGTGAAATGGCCCTGACAACTTGAGAGCCACTAGAAGTGCCAGTGTATGAGTGAACAGGTGTAATCAAGGATTGCAATTCTCTGGCTGGTATGTACTAAGGGTGCCTGAGACTTTAATATTAAAAGCAGCCTTGAGGAAACTATTCTGGGATACATGGGTGAGCGGTCTGGATGGATGACCCTAGGATGTGCATGTAGTTCCTGACCTCATGAGTGATTCCATGGGTTGCCCTAAAAGTAACTTCTGAATGGGATTTAAAAGGCATACTCTGCCAATACCAATATCCTATTGATCTTCGAGTGGCAAGGTCCAGGTAGGGGCTCCGCTTCACAGGCACGAAGTGTGCACGGAGGACAGGATAGAGAGAGGGAAAGAAAGAAATGATATGCTGCTTCATACATAAACTTTGAGGTGTACAGGTGGGCAGGTCACACCACCAGGTAGACAGAGACATAGAGCTGCATTTGTGAGGCCTGTCGAGCTGCTAGCATTTACTTTGTGTCTTTGCTGTTTAACCTGCTTCATTGTTTGTGATGCTACCATGTGCTTACTTGGTTAAATGAAGACATTATTCTGATGTAAGAGTATTGGACTTTTGCAAGAGGTACTCTACCTGTATAACAGAATTTTTGATATTTTCATATTTGTACTGTGACACATGGCTAAAGTGAAATCTTATTTTGTTTGGACATTGTACAGCATACCTTATTCCTTAAACAATAAGAACAAAATATTTTACAATGACAGAATATCATGCAGGTACTTTACATTGCGAAGATGGATTGGTTAGCTGGAAAAAATTGTTTGTACAAATGTTATTGCTTCGTTTTGAGCTTTAGACAAGCTGAACTAGCGAGCATTTGTTTGCCATTCACATAATTTCAGGTTTTTCTTGTTCTGTCTTTTTCACTAGAATTTTTTGGTTCATAAATCTTCTTTATTACCTTTGCCATCAATTCAGTATTTCATTACAGAGTCTTTTTTTTTTTTTGTGGCCTTTAGCAAATGTTGGTACATTAATCTCTAAATGTGTATCTTAATAACAACATGAGGTGGTACAGATTTTCTTTCTTTCTTTCTTTCTTTCTTTCTTTCTTTCTTTCTTTCTTAGGCCAGAGTCTAGACAACACTGGTATTTTGTTAGATTGTTAGATTCACTCTCGGTCTAACTTTTATTTAATAGCATTTGTCTTTCTTTGGCATGTCTTTATGCCCCACAAGCAGTCTAGTTGAAATGTTTTTATGGAAAATACCCAAAGCAATGAATGTAGGAAAGGTTTACTTTAACTATATGGGTCAGGAGCTTAAAAAGATCACCTAGGCTGCAGGGAATGTTTAGATTGTATGTTAGGCCACTTACACCATTTGAGATACAATTGGCTAGATTTCTTTTGTTTTTCCATTTGGAGCACAGGCAGGTGAAGTGATGTACTCCTGTTCACACAGTGTCAGATGCAGGATTTAAACCCCCAGCCTTAGGATCTGAAGTCCAAAGTTCAGAGCCATATCCACTACACCATCATGCATTGAAGGACTCCCTATGTCCACTCTATGTGACAAATCTCCAACTAGATCTTACATTTTCTGTGAAACTTTGTGCTAGTCAAACAGATTATAGGTGATGGCTGAGTGAATAACTTAGCTTGAAAGCACACATATGAAGAGGACATGTGGAGGTGCTATATGGGAGTGGGCAATCTGTTGTGTGGTACAACAACAAATAACAGAGGTATTTATATCAATATTATTGTCAGATTATAGTTTGTTTTCATGTAAGATTATTTTTTGTTAAACCTGGTGGCATAATGACACAGTAAACAGTGCCGTGGGTTCAAATCTTGCACCCACTCACTATGTGGTTTTTGGATGAACGCCCTGTGTCGTCTTAGGTTTTCCTCCAGGTGTGTTTCCTCCACCCTACCCTAAAGATGTGCCAGTCAGGCCAATAGGTAATTCCAAATTGACTTTTCTTGAGTGTGAGTGTGGGTATGTACATATGTGAGACCTGCAATGGACAAGTTCCCTGACTGGGGCTGTTCTCTGCCTTGCTGCAAGTGCTGTCGTGGCTTCAGTTTCCACATCCTAAAATGGATGACATGACAATGTGATTATGCTTTTGCTAAGCATTTCCAATGTGTAGTGCTGTCAGGAAAATCATCTCTAGTCAGAGGCAAATTTTCTTGGTGCTCACAGGACAGCTATGGTGTTCTTTCCACATGTGTTAATCTAACTTTCATATCAGTTCTGTCAAATCCCTTCCAATAAAAGATGTTAATTATTCTTTACTAGCTGTGTAAGCCCGTACTGTAAAAAGCCTGGGGTCCTAGAGAGGTAATTGAAAGGAACTACTCCGGGCATCTCTCTCCTAGGAGGTTTTGTGTTGCCGACATGCTCGTAATCACTTGTGTATTTGCAGATATGCGACTGTCTTTCTTTGGAGGTTTCCTTTTGCCGGCGTGCTCGCCTTGCTTGTGTGTTAGCGGCAGGAGGAGAAGTAAAAGGGATACTGTTTTGCCGATGTGCTCACCTCACTCCTGTATTAGCCGCTAAGCGAGTGTCTCTTTCTTCGGAGGTTTTGTTTTGCCGACGTGCTGGCCTCGCTTGTGTATCCTCTGTGGTGGAGCCCTTACCCAGACTCCACCTGTCATTTCCGGGCCGGACAGACACACACACTTCCACGCGTAGACATTTATATATAAGGTATGGTAGAAGTATAATTTTTTATGTTGAATATTTTTTATTGTTAATCTGATATTGCCAATATTGCTTTGTGCTTTATGATTTTTATCTCTGAGATTTACTTTATTCTTAAACACTTTCACTTAGCTTTGTGGTAGGTGAAAATCCTTAGAGACTGACATTTGAAAACTTACACGTGCCTTTATCTGATTAAACTTTTTGAACCAAAGTACTTTATCTTTAGTCACTTAATATTTAGCTATGTAGCTAAGCAGAATATTTCACACTTGCTCTAGGACTCCATAGCAGTGCCACAATTCATGGAACAAATCCAAGGTTGTGTCTAACAATCCTTTAACACTAAATAATGACTGCGTGGTGTTATTTTCTATTCATTCATTTTTTGAATTCCGTTTTTTCTATTATAAGGTTGTAAAAAGAAGAACCACATTTCAGCATCTTTTGTACACTTAGGGGAAAAAATGGATCCAAGATGGGACACCAGTCTACGGCAGAACACACATATGCTTACCCTTTAATGCAGACCAGCTAAAGTGACATGTGCATCTTTGGAATGTAGCAGGAAACACATAAACACGCTGACAACGAATAGGACAGAACTTAATGAAGGTCGCTGAATTTTGAGGCAACAGTTCTGACCCTGTGCTTTCATGCCTGCCGTAATGTTACCCTATCATTTCAGATTAAATGAAAACCTTTGTTTGGAAAAAAGGAAAATTAAATGTGTAAAGTGATAACTAGATTTTAAATTAAAGAAAAGATACTTTGGTGACATAACTCATTAGTTCTTAGTCATGTTTATTTTAACTCTAATGTAAATGACTTGATTAAAATGTGAGCAAAATTGAATATACATTGTAGTCTAAACAATAAGACCAGGTTTAACGTGTGTGACTAAACAAAACTGAAATGATGGTTAAGCAACATTCAATAAATCTCTCAGTTATTTTTATTTATTTATTTATTTTTTTTTACAAATAATGTATATGTAGTTCATTACTATTCTGATGCTAAACTGTCTAATAATAAAAATAATCTTTTTTGGCTTGGATATATTTACCAGCTCAGATCCAGTGTGTTTAAGTGGCACATGCTTATTTAGAGCAGACGGGATCTTAATGTAATATTTCAAGTGTTTATTACTAACACTGATAAAAGGAATATTAAAAGCTGAAAGTGTGAAATTATTAAGCTGTCACAAATATGTACGATTGCTAGCAGTTTGTGGTAGAAGATGTTTGAGTATATTTTTATTTCATTCCAAACTGACCATTTATAACTTTGCTAGTAGTAAATTTCCCAAGCAATTCCTTGTTGTAAACACGGAGTCACCAAGACACCCTTGACTTAAGTGTAAGGTGTGCCGTCATTATACATGTTGTTCTATTTGCGTGTTTTAAAGATTAAAGGTCTGCACTGTGGCTCAGCAAGTAAAGTTGACATTTAAAAGTGATTTGGCTCCAGCAGACCCCCGTGACCCTGTGTTAGGATATAGCGGGTTGGATAATGGATGGATGGATGGACCCCATTTGTGATTTTTAAGCTGAGAGACCTGTTTTGTAGTTTGTATGTTCTTCCTGTGTAGGCATATGTTTCCTCTGGCTTCATTCCACAGTTTAAATCCGTACTGTCAGGCCTACTGGTGTCTCGATTGCTCCTTATATGATTGTGTGACCGTGGCCGTGCTTCTTGGCCAGGATTTGGTGCTGTTACTACCACGTTAAGCTTTGCTTAGCAACATGGCCATAGCTGCTGGAGGAATAAACACAACCATAAATTTAACTTCCAAACTTCAAACAGAGGGAGTCTCTACTATCTAAAATTTACCTGAAAATATCTTTAAAAAATTACAGTGACACCACATTAACATAATTTCCTTGCTGTATGTTTCTATACGAAAATTAATTTTATTTGCCACAATTAAACACACAGTGCAAGTTGCAGTTACTGTAAATGCTTAGTTACAGAAGCTCAAGAAAATTTAAATATTACAATAAACCACAATCTCCCAAACACACATAACTTCCGACTTGAGTAAGAAGGGCTGTTGCTGTAAGTAACAGGCTTGTTGGTGTCAGTTACATGTGGTCAGATTTGCTTAATTTTTGCAATTTTTGGTGAACAGAGCAGGTCTAACTTGTTGTGTTCACAAAATGAACAAGGTGATAGAAGATTGAGTGTAACTTAGCAGAAAATGTAATGATTTTTGACAATAAAGTCAGCCATCCACATTTGCAAACTTCACTTGGTGGCTATTCAGGAGTTGGACGTAAACAATTAAATCGGAATTGGTTTTGGAGATTGCCAAAAGATCGCAAAATACGCAATCGACGTGTAAGCCAAAAACCTGAAAACAGTATTGAAAATGATTTATACCTCATAAAATCACAGAGTGTATAAATATTAGTGATATTTTATATTTGTTAGTGCAAGTGTATATCTTTAATGTTAAAAGTAATTTTTTATGGGAAAGAACTGTGATTAATGCAACATAGGTGTTAAACACTGCCCATCTGTCCAGTGTTCTGTCAGTTGTAAGTGAAATGACGAACCTCCTTGTCTGGAGCTACAGATGTACTGATATCTTGGCTGTTTGTTTTCATTGAACTGATGCTACAAATGCCGTACCTAGTGTGGATCTCAGCTTTGACACTCCCTACACAGCTGCCCTATAACACTTCTGTCATCTGGCTCATCCTTTGCAGATCCATGACAAATCAAAGTTTTTTTTCCCAGCTCCATTAACCCCAAGCTCTCCTGGCTGCCTCCCTTATCCACAGCCCCAGACCCTGCCATACTAATACTGCAAATGGCACAAAAGATCCCATAGCTCAGCTTCAGCACTCTCCAGTAACTCCTCCGAACAGCCAAATAAGCCCATTATGGGGCATAGTGACACTTAGCGGTTTGCTAAGTACGTGGTCTTTTTCCGTTCTGTTTCTGATACCAGTGTAGTGCTGGCAGCTCATACAATGGGTGATTTATCACATAATGATGCCGCTTGTCAGTGCGATTACAATATTAAGAATTGTGATTGTTTTATTTCCAGTACAATAAGTTAAAACAGAGTTAAGCTCAATTTGTATTAAACAGGTCCACTCACTTAGTCATGTGGTATGCTTGTCTGTCTGTTGTCTGTAAGTATTATTCGCTAATTTTCAAATTTCCAGGGGTTTTCCTCCCCTAAACCTTGCAAATGTGAAGATATATATATATATATATATATATATCTTCATATATAATATATATTCTTTGATAAGGCATGATTCTTCCATTTCATCCCACATAATACAATATTTCCCTGAAGCATTTTACTGATTAAATAATAGTTTTCTACATAGAAAGTCAAGGTCTTCCTCTGTATGGTTTTTCTGTCTTATTAAAATCTAAAAAATTCACTTGCAAAATGCTGGTTTACAAGTAGGGGAGAACTTCAACAATATTAGAAAAGGTTGGTGGTGGATGTCTTTTTCTCCTTACAGACAATTCTTGTGTGCTTGGGTTTAAATTAACCATTCAGCAAATTGTAGAAGAAAGAAGCAGTATTAAATCCTTTCATCATCCATCACCATTTTATTTATTTTTTTTTTTTTGAGCTTGTTTAATCTCAGCCGTTTTATCAAGAGGAACTGGAAGGTATACCAGAAAGCAATGTGACACAAGTTAGGAACTGAATGGGACAATAAAAATAGATTGATCAACAGGATTGTGCAAAGCCTGAGCAAATCTCAAAAGCTGCAAACACAAAGCAGGGACCAAATCTGGATGGACAGTTGGACACTAATCTATATTGGGACACTCTCATGCACATATCCTTTATTTGATCATAACAGGCCACTTTAGACTTACCAGTTAGCCTAAGAGTATCTGGAGAAGATCCATTCAGAAATAGGGGACAAACTGCAGAGAGGAAATGACCAGATTGAGGTCTATACCCTGTCGCTGACGATGTGAAGCAGCAGTAAAAAAACACTGAAGTCACAGTGTCACTCAATGGATATATAAAAGCATGGCGTGAAAAGAAAATAAGTTTATCATGGGTCTTCTTGAAGGTTGTCCGTTAATTAAAAAGGCAAAACTTTTGAGGGACATCTTAATGTGGCCAGGTTTGTCAAGGCATTTGCATATTTGAAGAGAGATTTTGTGGGCTTTTTGATTAAACCCTTGGGGACAAATAAAGTTCTCTGTCTGTCTGTGTGTCATATAGTGCCTTTCTTATTTATCTAGCTATCTGTCTGTCTGTCTAAAATGAGAGACAAGCATTATAGTTGGCCTGTTTGACTTGTAAACAATTAGGTTCTCATTCTTATTTTTTTTTCTGTATTTTACTTCAGTTCATTCCCTCGTAGTATTTAGTTTTTCTTTTATTTTTGGTTTCTTTGAATACTGCAATTGATTTGTAATTTTACTTGCTTTGTGTGAGCCATTATAGGCGAATAATGTGTTTCCGTGTTGTGACGTTCCCAGATAAAGATGTCTGCTGCTTGTTGTATGAAGCTTACTATTCCATGTTTTTTGCCATACTTTTCTAGATAACAAGTAATGGACTGCTTTAACTGCAAGTTCTGTGCAAAGGTCAATGTCATGATGATATTTGTAAGAGCAAGAATGTTGCCATTTGATAAGTGAAGAACCAAAACATCAGACTACATCTAAGGGAGTAGGAAAATCCTATGAAGTTGGATCAAAGTAGTGAACATTGTCTACTGTGCTGTTATGCTTAAGTAGCAAAGTTTGAATATTCAACCGCTTAAAGATTTTTGAATGAAATAAGGAAACAGTCCGGGACATTGTGACCCAATTATATAACACCATATTAAAGCTATATCCCTTTTTTCCTGAGCAATTAAACCAACCTTTAGCATTACTACTGTACTTCCTGAAAGCTGGAATGTGACGTTGTATTCACAACAGGCCATGTGAGTCACAAACATGGTCATTTAAATGACCTTTTGTGTAATTTAAGTGAGCCTCACCCAGTGTGCCAAGGTTATTTTAAGTGGCTGAGTTAAGTATCTGGAACAACACATCGCTTGGCATATTTTCAAAGGTGATTTATTTCTTTTTGTGTTCACAGTATATTTTTTTAATTATTAGTCATAAAAATGTAAAAAAGATAGAAATAATACTCTTTCTCTCTCTGAGATGTCATGGGTTTTTAGGCTAATTTTCATATGGTTGTGTCAAGAGAAGCATATTTGTTTCTCTCAACAGTCAATGTTTTAAGGTTTCCATTCAAATGTTACAACTCTTGTGAAATATTTGTTTCGCTGTTCTCAAATCTAATTGACCCAATTCAGGGGCACCAGGGGTCACATTCTATCCTGGCACAGCTGGGTACAAAGTAGAAAACAGTTGAGGAGGTGGCACCAGTCCATCTCAGGTGTCAGTCATTCACAGACCCACACTTTACAAAGACCAGTTTGAAATCACAAGTCGTTTAGGTTCATTTGTTCTTTGTTGCAAACTGGGCATTGCAGGTGCAGTTTTTGTTAAATGTCAGACTTGCACCTAACCCAGTGTTAACACCTACTCTGGGATTAAACTGATATTTAGCATCAATAATTTATTTACATATACAGTGACCTCCATAATGTTTGGGACTAAGACACATTTTTTTTATATTTTGGCCACACCATGTAGCAAAGACAACACTTTTTAGATTTTGTCCTCCTATTACAACGCAGCATAATGTTTGGGACATACAATAGCAATGGCAGGTCTATTAAAAACTGTCATATTTAGTACTTTGTCGCATATCCCTTGCATTCAATGACTACTTGAAGTCTGCGATTCATAGACATCACCAGGGGCCGATGGTGTGCCAAGCGTTCAAAATTGCCATCTTCAGCACCTGCTTGCTTCGAGGGGCTTGCCCCCTTACATTTTCTCTTCTGTACATGGAAGGCCAACTCAATTTGGTTTCAGTCAGGTGACTGACTTAGCCATTTAGGAATTTTACATTTTTTAACTCTTACAAACTCCCGTTTTGCCTTAGCAGCATATTTGGGATCATTATCTTGTAGTTTGGAGGCATTTCCTGGATCTTGAACAGATAAGATGTTTATTGTGCCACCATCATCAGTGAAGAGAAGTGTGCCAGGACCCATGAAGGACATACATGCCCAAGCCGTAACACCCCCACCACTAGTGTTTAACAGATGAGGTGGTATGCTTTCCATTTTGGGCAGTTCCTTTTCACCTCCACATTTTGCTGTTGCCATCACTCTTATTCAGGTTCATCTTTGTCTCCTCTGTCTGTAAGACTTTTTGCCAGAATTCTGCAGGCTCTTTTTAGTCCCTTTTCACAAACTGTGATCTCACTATCTTTTTTTTTTTGGCAAACTAGTGGTTTGCATCTTGCAGTGTGGCCTCTGTATTTCATCTGCAGATAGTTGTCACTTACACACATACACACACACACACACATCTATCTGTGCCCTGAAGACTTTTTCTGATCTTTCGGACAGGAGTTTGGGGCTTTTTCTTCACCATAGTGAGGATTCTTCTGTCATTAGCAGTGGAGGTCTTCCTCGGCCTAGCAGCTCCTGATTACTGAGCTCACCACTGCGTTTTTTGTCTTCTTAATGATATTCCACACAGTTGATTTAGGTAATCTTAAAGTTTTGCTGATGTCTCTAATGGTTTTATTCTTGTTTTTCAACCTCATAATGGCTTCTTTGACTTTCATTGGCACAGCTCTTGTCCTCATGTTAAACAATGGCAACTGCAGACTACAAAAAGGGTAGAATCAAGCCTAGGGGTCTTATGGCTGCACTAATGAAGCCTATTGTTCCAAACATTATGGTACCCTGAAATTGGAGGACCATGTATAAAAAGTGTTGTCATTTTTTCGTAATATTGAAATGTATTCAAATCCCTGAAAGTCTGCAGTGTGTACTTTACTTTAAGCATGTCTGAATTGTTAGATTTGCATTTTTGAACTGTGGAGCGGCTCCTTGAAATCAAGGAAAAAATGTTTTTTTTTTTTTTCCCCCAAAAGTTATGGAGGACACCGTAGCATTTGCAAAACTTGAGCAGTCACATGTACAATATATTTTAATCAGTTCTTGGAATATAAGGTTATTAACTGTAATACTCTGAAAAGTAATGTTTAATTCACCTTAAAGATTTTATGTCACATTAGTAGGTCAGGAACAGTCCTATTTTAAACAGTAATGAGGACATTTGTGTGCTAATGTTTTCCCTGGAGGAGGAGGGAGAATGTTATGTTTTGAATTCATCTCACTTTACCATATAGGCAAAAGTTAAAGTGAAACACAGGCCTAGTGTTTTTAGGTCAGTGTGTTATTTTTGTTTTCCCAGGGGACCTGCTGGAAACTGATAATTTCTCGACATTAATGGGAGCTCTGAGCATTTCTGTGGCTACACACTTTACATAGAGAGACTTTTTGTGACAAGAAAATGAAAACCACAAAATCCACCACTCAGTTGAATGTCAATGAAAATCAGAGGGGCTTGCTTATGTTCTTCTCATTTTGTGATTTAGTGCCGGTTAGTCTAAAAGACAAAAGCCGTCTGCCTTTTTTATTTCTTTTATCAGTTCAAACAAAGCATTGCAACTGACATTATACTACACATTAGTAACAGGCACCCTTCAGCTTTGCCACAGGGGGTGTGTGAGTTTTTGTTTTTTTTCTCTTTGGTTCCTGCAATAGGGAACTCCCCAATGAGTTTTTTTTCATCATAATTCTTAGACATTGGACACCTTACAGAAATGAGAAATTTTTTTTGTGTTGTTATTTTTCCAGATACATAATTCAGAGAGCTGTTCACTGGCTAGATTGGCTGTCACTTTCACGTGTTTTGTTTTTTTTGTCTCTGCTGGCTCATATTCCAGGCTTGACTTATCCAGTAAGGTGTCTCTTGATTCGGATTCTTCTAGAAAAATAACATTCTCATACACTATTTTACCAGTTTAAACTTGCAACTTAGAGCAAGTTTCAAGAATCATAGTAATAAGTAAATAAATTATAGTAAATAATTATCATATTGGTACCATCTCTGTAAAAGATTGGGATATTTAAAAAGTGTAAATTTCATATAAAAAATTATAAGGATTTTTTGGCCTCTTATGGTAGTGAATAAATGATTTTTGACCTCTTATGGTAGTATGTAAAATAAATATTTCATATAATAACTAAATAAATGGTGTAAATCTGCTAGTTCTCTGCATTCAGAGTCCTTGATTTGTATTTTTTATTCCCTGATTATGGCAATACCTGATGTGTTTATCCAAAACAATCAGTTGAATATTTTTGTTGAGCAAATTTCACATCAGGTACTTTACAATCCTCCCATTCACTTTTTAACTTAATTTCTAAACCAAAATTGCAATACAATAAAATGCAATGCTAAAAACTGACTGAGCAGAAGTTAAGATTAGAAAAATTTTGATGAGAACATGCAATTCGAATCTAAAAAGCTTGTCCATCTAATTCACTAAAATAACATCAAGCCAAGATCTGAGATCCTCAAAGACCTGCCCTTTATCACACTACTTGACCATTTATTCCATGTGTCTATTGTCCTTTGCACGAAGAAAAGCTTTCTAACATTTTTGCAAAGTCTGCCCATGACTAGTTTCCAACCGTGTCCCCATATTCTTCTTGCCGAATTTAGATTATTAAGAGTGTGAGATAGTATACAGACAAATCTGTCAATGGGATGTTAAGGAGAGACCGTATAAAGCAGTAAATGCAAGAATAACTGTAGAAATTAAGACAGATGGAATCCCATGGATAGAGCTGCTGAAAGTTGAGTATTTTTGATATTGATGGGAGGAAATTGTGTATTCAAACATAGTAATCCACAATCTTTGAGATTATAACTTTATACAATATATTAAGCCTATTGGAGAGTTTAAGTCAGTGTAGATAAGCCAGTAATATGATCACAGTGTTTGTTAGAGTCACTGCTCTAGCAGCAGCAGTGTTGTGAACTGGTTCACACTTTTCATAGTTTTGCAGAAGGAGATACATTGCATAGGTTTGAAGGGAAGATGATTAAAACCTAAAGCAGATAGTTTAGATGGGAATTAAGTGATAAATAGTAAATTATAAAAATAAGCTTTGCAGGAAGATGCTTATTTTTAACCCAAAATAATGCAACATTTTTCTCTTATGATTTATTTTTGCTTATGTCAAATTGTAATGCAATCACTTTGAGCAATGATAAAGATAAGTTGTAAACTTAGACAAAGAAACATGACTAAGGATGTAGATTTTGTGTGGTGGTGGTTTTGGTAATATGGGAAGTACCGAAGATGGCAAATGTAAGCATTCATCTTATAAACAAGAATGGACTATGATAGAAACTGATTCGAGAAGTTTCGTAGCTGAGTATCTTATTATGTAGTATGGATATGATTTGGGATGAATGGTTTACTCTCATTAAAAATAAAACACAAATTGTTTTGAAGTGAAGTATAGAGTCTTATTATTCCTGTTACAGATGTACTCCCTAAGTCAAATGCATATCAGAAAAGGGCACCCATTTCACTGAGAAAGATAAAGTGAAAGCTTTTACCTTTAACACTAATTACGCTACACTGTCAGCTAATAAATGATGGGTCGGCTAGTGTAGGTTGGGATTTTGTCCTATTTAATCTTTAGAGAGAACCTTTTTTCTTTAGTGTACCTTAAAAGTCCCAAAGCTCACACTGTTTCTCTGTTAATGTCATGTCATTAGGGGTTGCAGCTTACTGCAGAAAGACAAGATATTATGTATTTTATAAGCTTAGTAAACACATATTTTCATATGATGGCATCACTATCATAAACATGTACTTATTTTTTTTCATCAGATGGTTCCCTGCTGCGGTCATTTGTTTTTTCATTCCTAAAGGCACCCAAAACTGCTTCCAGTAGTCTTTGTTTTAGATCCAGTAGAAAGGTTGGCAAGTCACTTCCTATAGTTTTCAAATTGCAGTACATGCAAATCATTTTTTTTTTTTAGTTTTTATTCCATTTTTCGTTTTATTTTCTGGATGAGCCCAAGAGGCTAAATGATGAATTTTGGCCTTTGACACTGTGTCTGCCTTTGAGGTCTTTTAATCCTGCGGTGTACGATTCCTGCATTAGAAGCTCAGAGGTCATCTCTGTATTGTATGAGTACTTTTGTCTCCTGGGTGACACCATATTTTTTTGTAATACTCTGCAATTTTCAGTTGTCTCTCTTTTGGAAATATGAGCTTTAAACCCGTGATGATTTTTATTTCTAATTAGATTTCATATTTGTGTTAGTTTTTAAATATTTTCTTATGTTCAGCCGCTGACATGTAGCACAGAGCATTAGAACATAACTGACAGAATTTCACTTGGTTTAGATTTAAGGACAAGAATTTCAGTTGATGAATTGGTTCTTGCAAATGTTCTCCTTTTCCAAATCTGGTTTCCTCATATTCTGTCAGGTCTGTTTGTATGCTTAAACTGGCACGGTCTCTATGTGCTGTGCAGTGGAGTTAACATCTAATTCAGGCAAAGATTCATGGTTCTTACATTTGTGACCAGAAGTGTAAAGTTTGAATTTAAATGTTCGTTTTATACCACATTGGTCTAATTCTTGCCTCTGAAGTCAAATCTGAAGTGTAACCTTTCTGTGATCTGGTATAGTCTTTAGAGTACATGACATCATTCTGGATTACATGCAGTTAATTCTTTTTTTGTATCAGTTTCCAAGTTGCTGCAATCAATTTTCATTTTAAGTCCGCAAACCAGATGGCTTTTCCCTGGATACTCTCTGCTAAGGTTGAACCTGTCCTTAGGATAAATATTATGTTAAATATAGAATACAGGGAGTTATTTATTTATTTATTTGCCATCCCATTACTTGTAGACAATAAGGGTGGAAAAACTGTAACGATGGTTTTAGTTTATGACAGTTACTTCTGCTCTTTGATTAATTAGTGATGAAAAGCACGGTATAGACTGCCATATATTTTACTTGATGGCTACTGTTTATTTTTTCTTTGTTACAACAATACCCTAAGGCTCCCCTCTGTACAATCAGGCAGTTTGCAGTTTTGGAAAATGTTAATTTGAACCATATTGCTAAAGCATTCTAATAATTTAGTAATAACAGAGGTACACTTAAAAAAGCTATGTTGAAAATTGCCTGTTTTCATTTGGGGCTATATCACTTTAGCACTGAAAATTCCCATAGAACAAAAAGAATAACAAATAATAGATGGTCTTTGAATTGTTTTATGCTTCATTTGTTCAGATCATTCCTTTTGGATTTTATCTTGATTGTAAGATTGAGGTTGTCAGTAACTGCATGTGGTTTCTGGTGATTTTTATTTTACATTTTGAAAAAAAGTTTAAATCTGCTCTTGTGACTATATAAAATGCATTGGTTTCTGAAAGTGCAGTTCAGAGGTGATGATGATTTGTTCTTCAATTTTTTATAAACTTTTGCCAGTTTACTGTCATGCTGCCAAATTTACTTCTAAGTTGCATTGGTGTAATGGTGTTTGGGTGGAATCTGTACCTGATAGTCAAATTAAGTAGGACATGGACACCTGGATCTCTAAAACCAAATTAAGCAGGCTTGGAAAGTATTGGACAGATATTAATTAGGCATTTTTCCACACTTTTTAATGCAGTGTATTTCATTATATGGTTTCTAATTAGTTCACATGCTGCAGAAACTGAGACATTGACATGACATCTCGCTTCATGTGTGAGTAGAATCGAAAAGAACTGTAGTTCATGATCTCTCATGCCAAACACAACAGTGGGCAGAGCCCATTCATATGGATGGCATGAGCATTGATTATAGTCATAATTTGAGCAAATGGTAGAATCCAAACTTGTGAGCTGTTTTAATTTCCTATAGATTTTGATGTCAGAGCAAACTTAAATGATCTGTTTTAATTGCTTAGAACAAAATGTATTCATGTCTTTTGTACTTCAATAATAAGCCACCCTTCAGAGGATCTAGCTGTTACCACTATGTGGCTTGAGAGGTGATGTGCTGCATGTTGGCCTGGCATTCAAGTAAGAGTTTCATTATACTCTGCACATTTACACTAAATTTAAAATTGATCTTCTATTTAATTGATGTACTGACCTGCTTGCCAAGAATCTATGTTAGGAGATCAATACGGCTTTATCAGGAAGTTGCATTTGCTTCCCGTAACGTCTTTATATTTTGTGTCTGTAATTCTTTGAGGTGCATAATGGTTACTAGTGTTACATTACATCTGCAGGGCATTTCTGGTGTTGCATTACATCTGCAGGGCCCTGGGTTCTGTCATGGACTGGCTACTGACTATGTGGAATTTGCAGGTTTGTTCAACCTGTGTGTCTGTGTAGATCTTCTCAGAGAATTCCGGTTTCCTCTCACAATCCTAATCTGTGTGTGTTAGGCGATCCTAAGTTGTCTCAATATCAGTGGGCATTGGTGTGTATGTGAGTATGCCATGCATTGGATTGGTGTTCTGACGAGAGTTGGTTCTTGCCTTGTATCTAAAACTATTGGAACAGGTATCAACAATAACATTTATTTTTATAGCAAATTTTCATACAAACAAATAAGCTCAAAGTCCTTTACAACATGCCAAAGAGAAAGTTGCAAAAAAAATCAAATAAGCTTAGGTATGAATGTTAATAAATAAGTAACAAAGAAAAAATTGATCAATTTATAAGATCTTATGAAACAGATATATAATTAGTAGAAGGTAGCATCCTTATATACAATATGTACTCATATATATATATATATATATATATATATATATATATATATATATAGTGAGAGATGCCTGAATGCCACAAGACAGACACCACTTCTTTATAAAAGCACACATTTATTTTACCAAAGTCCCACACAGCACACAGTGCTCCCGCACCAAACACCCCTGACATGGGCCTTCTTCCCAATGTCTTTGGACCACCTTTCCTCTCCTCACGGGAGCTTCGTCCTGCTCCCATCCCCGACTCTAGCTCCCTGATTGGAGTGAGGCAGCCCCTTTTATTTCCACCCGGATGTGTTCCAGGTGCTTGATAAAGTTCTTCCAGCAGCACTTCCTGGTGTGGCGGAAGTGCTGCCCTTGCACCCAGAAGCACTCCAGGCGTCGCTGGAAGGATTTTACTCCACCTTCCCAGGTGTAGCGGAAGTGCATGTTTCCTGGGCTCCACGGTGCTCGGGGCACCCCCGGGTGGTGGCCACAGGCCCCAGTGGGCTTGAGCCTCCTTGCTCCTTTCCCGTGGTCCCCTCAACATCCAGGGCTGTTGCTCCCTCGTGGGCCGGGGGACGTATAAACCACCTCCTGGTCATTCTAGGTGTCCCAACTGGGTCTGACCTCCAGCCTCCTGTGACTAATATATATATATATATATATATATATATATATATATATATATATATAATATATAATATATAATATATAGATAGAGAGAGAGATATAGATATATAGAGAGAGATATAGAGAGATATATATAGATATAGATATATACTAATGTGTGCTTTGTGTGTGTGTGTCTGTGCCCTGCGGTGGGCTGGCACCCTGTCTAGGGTATGTTTCCTGCATTGCGCCCTGTGTTGGCTGGGATTGGCTCCAGCACACCCCTGTGACCCTGTAGTTAGGGTATAGCGGGTTGGATGAGATAGATATATATATATATATATATAAATATAAAATCCTAAGCCTAAAAGTGCAAAGATTTTATGTGACCTTTTTATGTCACGTTTTTTCTCACACTTTAAATCAGGCTTATTTTAAAACCTACATATATATGTTTGGTATCATTCTTTTCAGAATTTATCAAACTTTAATGTGATGTTGTTAGATTCTTATTCCGTTTTTAAATTATAAACTAAAAAATATCAAAAACTTGCGTCCTGCGAGACAAGACTTTGTGCCAAAAGATTTAACCATGTCCAGGGCCAGAAATAAAAGAGAAACAGTAGGACAGCTGCTTTACAGGCTTTTAAATGTTCCAAGCACTGTGCAAGATGCAGATGACATGTCACGGTAGCAGCAGCAGGCAAACAGTTGATCAAGCAAAGAGGAGGTAAAAAAAAAAAAAAACTGCATTTGTTTCCCATTGTATCACCATTTAAGAGGGGTTTTCGGAGGAGCAACCGCATCTCCTTGGGGTGCGTTCAGCCCTCCTCTTCACAGAGAAGCGAAGTGGCTGGTGCGTAGTGCAGGCCGGGGGGTTAGTGAGTGGGGGGTAACCCCCTAGTCATAATATAACAAAATCTGCAGGGGTTTTAAGACCAAAAGACCACCCAGCCCCCACTGGGCATTCTACCGAACATAAACATTCTTAAGTCATTCCTCATTGTTTCCAGGCTTCATCTGAGAGCATTCATTGCTGTGAGTCTCGTTGACTGCTAGGGCATCCACCTTCATTCCTGCATCACAGCTAGCTGTGTAGAGCCTTGATCAGGTGGTGGTCCACAGAAAAACTGAATAAAAGCAGAGAAAAGTAGACATTTAGTAAAGATTGGGGATCGCTGAACAGTATGATAATTCAATACTTCTGTAGTCTATTAAGAATACAACTAAAATGTAGCTATGAAAACGCCAAATTTAAAAAAGTTAAGTGTTCTAAAATATTCCACAATATTAGCCAGGCATATCTCTGTTGGTAAAGTATTCCAGATTTTAGGTGCATAACAGCAAAAGCCTGCATCACCGCTTCCTTTAAGTTTGGCTCTTGGAATTATAAGCAGACCACCATTAGAAGGTCTAACGTTACGACTTGGAGTGTAGGTGTACAGGCATTCCAAAATATATGAAGGCTTTACACACTGTTAGTACTGTTTTAATGTTAATTATAAATTATATGGGTAACCAATGTAACAATGCTGAATCTGGTGAGATGTGCTCAGATTTTCTTTTTCTAGTTAAGATTTTTGCTGCTGTATTCTGCACTAACTATAACCAATTAATGTCTTTCTTAGCTGGTTCTGTTAGGAGTACATTACAGTAATCTAGCGGACGTAAAACAAAAGCGTGAATTAATTTTTCAATGTCTTGTAATGCTATAAGAGGTGTAACTCATCATCTCACTACACATTAGTATTTGAATAAGTAGGCTTAGAAAACTGATGCATGGATTTTGTATTCGTGCCCATTGCGAAAGTACTTTACATTATAAAGATGAAATGATTTTTTTTTCTTTTCAAACAAACACATAAGCTAACACATGCTTATGGGTAATAAGGGTTCATTTATCAATTTGTATCAAGCTGCGTTTACTTTATAGATTTGAATGTAAGGCATCCTGTCCAGCTTTGTCCCCAGTCTTGCCATGGTAGGCTTTGGCTCCTCATAGTCCTAAAATTTGGTTGACTGGGATTAGTAAATAGACTGATGGACGGAGATTTATAACATTAACATCAAATGAAAAGTTCTGTTTTGACAGGGTGCAATATAAATTAGTCTTGGAAAAAATAGCTAACTTCAGTGAGCACCAAATCATTTGTGCCTGTGCTGTTTTGAGGAACTACAGTTCTGCAGTCCTATGGAAGGAATGATGTGAACCCCTGTAAAGCCCATGGGAAACATTTAGGCTTGACGAAAAGCTAAGAGTGACAGAAACTGCTTGCCAGTATTTCCTCCCCTGCCGTTAGAGGCTTTATAGGAGGCACTTTCCTGCGTTGTTTATGAAAAAACAAAAAAGCTTTAAACACTATGACAGAACTTAAAGTTAAATTAGCAGCTTTGAAGTGGACCTTTTTTTTTTTTTTGTATCTACCTTTTAGCTTTTTTTTTTTTTTCTTCATTAGACTACTTCCAAGGTGGAAACGTAACACTTAGACTATCTGTTTCTAAGCCATTTTAGTCACCATTATTCACAAAGCTTCTTTTGCTTTGTTTGAATGTAGGTGTGTTTAATTTCACAGCCAAGAGCAAAGTGCACTATGATTTGTATTTTTATAAACATTGCGTTCTTCACTTGGTTTCTCTGGGTTGTCTGCATTTCGTCTGGATGCTTGTGAATGAATGTTCCTTTTCGCTTTGGTGTGCTTTCAGCTCTGAAATAGTAGGCTCACAATCCTTTAATGAAGGGGAAGAAAGTCATACTTAAACTGCAAGATTTCTGCTTGTTGCTCTGAATGAGGTGTGTCCTGGTGGCCTCCCTTTAGTAACCTTTTGCCTGGGTGTGTTACAGCTATTTAAAAAAGAATTTGTTACGCCAGCTGGTTCCACCTCTCACTTTTCACAACCATAATCTTAGTAGAATGCTTAATCAAAACAAATGTCAGCACCCACCAAACCCGCCTAGCCTGTTGACAGCCATTCTTTCACGAACAAGGCTGTCTATCTATTAAAAATGGCACATGAAAGCTGCATATTATTTAATCTTGCAATACTGCTTTCAACCTGGCTTTTGTGTAAAAGGAATCACAATGAGGTAACACATCATTTTGTGTACACCTGTCAGACTATGCGGTGGGACAGGAGCCTGGTTCTCATCAGTTCAGAGTTTCAAAGAATGTGGCGCACGCATATCCTGTTCTTTTGATGTTGTGGGTTTGTCACCGCAGTGGCGAGGTGTGTAACTGAAGCATATATAAGTGCAAAAATGTGTGTGAAGCTGAACAGTTGGTGATTAGCTTATGGTAACATAATGAAAGAAATCTTGCTTCCTTGTATTGACGACTAAAACAGAGTCTTTAGAAGAGACCCACTACAAAATGGGGAGTGCTTGCATGCTACATATACAGCAGCTTAAAATCAAATGGAAGTTATGGTGTTGTGCCACACAGCCGCATTGTACTTTTTTATTTTTGAAACTGCTTATTTCAAAAGAGGATCTTAAGGGAGCTGGAATTCCAGGTGTAGGGCAGAAAACAATCTTGTATAGTGCTCCATGTAAATCACATTCCACGTACATATACTCATAATAAGACAGAATCACCAGTAACCCAACCCACACATCTTTGGAAATTGGAGGAAACCTGAGTACATTTAAATTATCACAGAAATTGATTAGTCATTTAAATCTCTCTATTATAATGAAAAAAAATCCTGGGATGAGATGTGACCTTTTCAGAGAGATACTTTCACGTCCCCCGAGATGAGACTTTGTGCCAAGAGATTTAATCACGTCCAGGGACGGAAATAAAAGACAAAGAGTAGATGACAAAGTCGAATGTCGCAAAGAATTCAAAAACATTGGCACGATACACATGCAGAGCAGGTTAGAGATAATGAAAGTACTAAAATTTGAAAGTCTCAAAAAAATGATAGTAAAGATTGCATTAGCATAAATAAACTGAAATTATTACTTGGTGAAATAACAGAACAGTGAAAAGAGATTGAATATATTGTTCGGATTTAAACTTTAAGTCGGAGACTTGTAGATTGTCTAATTTGTGTTGCCATCAGGGAAAAGTAGTGTCTTTTCCCAATGAAGAGGCGTATCCACAAGATATTTGTTGTTTGGTGAAAGTGAAATCCGAGCGGCAGAGATGCGAAGTGGCTGTCGCATTTTCCATGTCGGGGGGGGGGAGTGGGGGTCTTGTGTTTGGGTTGGTGAGCAAAGCCCCTTAGTATTAACAATTATCCATGGATCCAACCACTGATTTTATTTTCCAATTCTTCTTTATCCAATATATATGATATTATTAGTCCAGGTTTGAACCTGTTTCTGCTGGGATAGTTCATGTTGAAATTAATGGATGGAACATGACACACTTTGTATAAAATCTGTATTTGAGGCAATTGTAGAACCATTTTCAAAAGAAACATGATATTGGTAGTGTAAATTTGCCCATCTGCCTTGTAATGGCCGACTCACTCAGATACTTGCTCACACCCACATTTGCACTCTCTGGGATACTTACACTAAATGAGTTTTATAAATGGATGTCTACACTGTTGCAATAAAGCACACAATACACCTGAGAAGGGTTGGAGCACCACTGGCTTCCCCACTGAATATTTGTTGGCTGCTTTTTGGAGAGCCCAGAGGTACAAATATCTGATTTCCTCAGATGGCTCATGAGCAGCAGGAGTGGAGAACAACATTTTAGGAGACAAGGTCTGGTGATGAGGTGTTGTCTTCAGGAACCTTGTTTTCTTCAAGGATGAAAGCAGAAAAGGAGAATATGTAAACGGTTCTCCACTCTCAAAATCCTTCCATGTGCACCTTTCAGATCGGTCCCTGTAAGAGACAAATCCCCTCATTTACTGCATGTTACACTTTATTATCCTTAAACTGCTGAAGACCTGTTTACAGTGTTAGGGTTCATAAGGTGCTAGGCCTTTACTCACCAGAACTGAATACTACACAGCAGTCCACTGGATGGGAATCTAGTTCATCACAGATTCACACACTCATAGGGATATGCACCTGGGTTGAAAAGACTTTATCAAATTTAAAGGCCAAGGACAGCTTAAAATTATGTAGTGGCATAAAAAAACTAGCCCAATAGCTGGTGCAGACAAAGTGGGTGGGGCGGCATCGACAGCAATAGATTAGGTGCATACCATCTTGAGAGTAATAGAATGAGGAATGTACCATTGAACAGTAGGGTGTCCACGATGCAGAAAAAAAAGTGTTGTGTTATTTATTTATTTATTTTTAATATTTGCCCCAAAGAAACAACCTGCAAAACCCATTTTTCTTCACAGGCACCGATCAGAAATAGCCCATTTGGGCAAAAAAGCTGCGGACCTGGTAACAGTAATATGCACACATAATAGAAGTCAAGTTGGTAAGGGGTCTTTAAACTGTGTGAAGAAATTAGAAGTCCAGAAATATTGTGTATAAACTCAGGGAAAACACGTAAACTGAGAACAGTTCAGTCCAGATTTCTGTAAGAGCTGCAAGGCAGAAAACGTGCACTCTACATTTTACTTATTCTTTCTGTTTTTCTGGTTTTCTTCATGTTTCTCCAACATTCCAAAGCAGTGAGTGTTAGGCTGATTGGCAATTCTGTACTGGCCTGGTTTGAAAGAAACTGAGCATATGTGTGTGTGAGCACAGCCATGGTTGGAATGGCATTCAGTTCTCAGTTTATTATCAGGTTAGATGTTATGGGGATAGACCCTGGCTCCAATTTGGTGTATGACAGATAAAAAGATTCTGATAACGGTTCTTTTAATATAATAACTATGTAAGTTCACAGCTATATATTATAAGGTGCTATGCCCAGGAATTGTTCCTGCCTTGCCTTGATGCTTGCTGGGACAGGCTCCAGCTTTCCTGTGACCTTCTGGAATAGGCTCCTACTAGCCTTTGACCCTACTCAGGATAAGCAGGTCTGGAAAACGAATGAACAGATGGATATTTATGAAGGCATTAAATATCTATGAAAAGCTGTTTTAACGTTTTAAAAAAAATTAATTTAGCTAAGAAAAGCAAACCAGGTCCTCAGTCATCCTGAACAGTCTTTAATTTATTTATTTATTTTTTCTACCCTCTACTCTGTCTTGATGATGGTAGAAAACTATTGGCACTCAGGGACCATTTTATCCTCAGGTCACAAGCCTGACAGCTGCTCATACTACACCTGATATGTGTTTACCTGATAATCATTGTCAGTTGTTTGTATTATTTCACTATCATCAGTCTGTGAGAAGCAGACAAGTCAGAATCTCGCTTTGCTGTATACACTTGGTGAAAAACTTAAAGCAGCTGTTGTAGATACTGTGTCCCGTACATACCTAGCTTGTGTCTTATTAGTCTGCCTTACATGAGCATTGTTCTGGTCACTGGTCCTTGACTGTTGTACCAGGTTTCTGGCTGGCACTTACAGGCCCTTGTTTGCTCATTTGCCACTACATTATTGCACCATGAAGTGGCATAAACGCCTTATTTTATGCTACGTAACTGCAGTCAATAAGTACATTCAGAGCAAAAAGTAAAACAAGTCCATGTCCAGTTCCTTATCATCTTTTTAGCTTGGGCTAAAACAATAATCCTGGTAGCAAAAAGTACTGAAAAAGTAAAGACACAAATCATGCACCGAGATTTCAGGATTTTTCACAAAACGTTATGTTAGCTATTTAACCACTTTTTGAGATAGCTGTGTACGATAACCAGGAAGTAATGAAAAATAAACAGTAATGGGCTGATAACTGCAGAACTAGTGTAATCTTTTATTTAAGGGGCACAATATACCATAACTTAGTCAGATGCAAACTGGCTGAAGGAGTGCATTTCAGCAGCCCTTTTGCAATAAGATGCCTCCCTTTAATGACCTGCTTCTCACTCATGAAAGCCAGAATAGTCTCTGATGCCCTTGTGATTTTACACAAAACAGGAATGTTTGGAAAAAGTTGGATCATTGCTCCCATTATCCGACTAAAAGCCTAATATAGTAACTCATTTACTCTTTATTGTCTATTAAGCCAAATAAGGTGCAGTAGATCGTGAAAGTAATGAACTTTCAGCAGAGAAAGGACCAAAGTTAGTCCTTTTAGTAAAGTAGTTAAGAGTTAATAGGGCCAGCGTATCCAGCTCTGCCTGTTTTTGTTGGACAACTGGTTGCTGAATAGGTTAGGAGAAGCGGCTATTACAAATATTATCACTCTGCATGCAGTAATGGAAAGCAAGCTGACCTGGAGGTTTTTGTTAAGAAAAGTTCTGACCCTAAATGACTGAAACTGCTTGGATTTAGAATTCAGATCTGGGATAAAAATATTAAAGCAATAAAAGGTATTATAACCTGCAAGGTCAAATACACACAATTAGATGCAAAGATTCATTTTCAGGCTGACATCTGAATCATTAAACACTCCTGTTAGCTTTTGTAAATCTGTGAAATGTAAGGTTAATTGTGGCTAAATTTGTGCCTTAGTTTGTGTCCACTGCCAAATGTTACTCCTTTTGACATTTTTGAGCCTGCCCTCCACCACTTATCCTCATATATATCATGTTGAGAACTTTTTAATTAGCTTGCATTTCAGTTAACACTGCCAAAAAATACGAATCTCTGCCTTATATGGAAATGAGACTTAACTATTTTAAGTTTTAATTTGAGGTTCAGTACAAGGTTAAAGCAATGCTTTGTAACACTTGGAGTCGACTCATTTGGAACTGATAAGGTGCAGTCTTCACTATGTCAGCTTCAGTTAAACAATTCAATATATATTACAGGTTTTGCAAAACCATATCAGTATTTCTTTAACTTGTATGTGATTTATATGTTATAATTATGTAAAATACTGTATACCTGTTAGTGTAAAGGAAGCCAAATTGGAATTAGTTATCAAGTAGTTCTACAGACAGACCTCATATTGTTCTGCAGCTTTTCACAGATGAAGTAGGTCTTAGATCACTACCCAGCTTCATTTATCAGCTGATGGTTTACATCATTTTCAGTGTGACCTCTATTTACCGAAATCCTATCATTAAATATTAAAGTTTAGAGGAAGAACCATTAAAAATTAAAGTTAAGTTGATCAGCTTGCCTGCCGCCTTGTCCAGGGTTTGGGTCCAGTAGACCCCCACGACCCTGTTTAGCACTAAGCTGGTTAGAAAATGACTAACTGACTGATCACCTTGCTTACTACTATTGAAGAGTGTGGTTGAAATCAAACATATTAAGTAAAGAAAGAAAAGTATCCTCTATGAAGACAAGTCTGATAACCTTTAGTCAGTAATCATGCAGGAGAAAAGGTTGTCAATGTGCGTCATTTATTACTCTTTAGCTAATGCTTGAAAAGGGAGCATTCTTTCATTGCATGATCAGACTGGTCAAAGAAACTTCTTCTTCTTTTGTTTAATGGCGGTTGAAAAAACAATTTAAGGTGTATTACCACCTCCAACTGGAATGGAGTGTAATGCTGAAAGGAGTGGGAAAAAAAGTTTTAGGGTAAGGCTTTGCTGTGTGCCTTCTACATGAGCATATTCTGTGTCTTCAGAAAGAATACATGAATGATGACTTGCAATCCATATTTTATAATCATTGATTCAAAAGTAAGCAGCTGTCAGGCTTTTTTACTATAATACCTTTGCTAAACTAGAAGACAACCTACCATTGTCATGAAATGGCTATAGAAGAAATGTTCAGAGTTTCTTTCAATGCAGAACTTCTTCTTTCGGCTGCTCCCTTTAGGGGTCGCCACAGCGGATCATCTTTTTCCATATCTTTCTGTCCTCTGCATCTTGTTCTTTTTCCCCCATCACCTGCATTTCCTCTCTCACCACATCCATAGACCTTCTCTTAGGCCTTCCTCTTTTTCTCTTGTCTGGAAGCTCTATTGTTAACATCCTTCTCCCAATATACCCGGCATCTCTCCTCTGCACATGTCCAAACCAACACAATCTCGCCTCTCTGACTTTGTCTCCCAACCATCCAACTTGAGCTGACCCTCTAATGTCCTCATTTCTAATCCTGTCCATCCTCATCAAACCCAATGCAAATCTTAGCCTCTTTAACTCTGCCACTTCCAGCTCTGTCTCACACTTTCTGGTCAGTGCCACCGTCTCCAACCCATATAACAGCTGGTCTCACTACCGTCCTGTAGACCTTCTCTTTCACTCTTGCTGATATGCTTTTCAATTTTTTTTCCATTTGTCTTCTTTTATATAACGGCCAACTGCACACCCATTTTTACATATCTTTCCAAACTGAATATTTTTGTTAATTGAACCGTCAATAAACGCAATTTTCTCTAGAAACACGCTCATTTTGTGACCTTGTGCAAGTTGCATTGTTGTTTGTGCTTTGAAGCAATGTTTCTTAACTCTCCTGATGTCACAATCCACTTTTTCACATGTGTTTTTGTGACCCTCAGCGACTGACTACCATTATAAAGAATAGGAATATGTGACCCACCAGTGGACAGCCCATTGGTTGAGAAACACTGCAGTACTGGTATCCTGGATCACATTATTGCCAATAGAGTTGCTGTCTTTCAATTGCAGTTGGATTTCAAGTGTACTTTTCCTCCTGGGAATTTGGCTTTGTCTTACATTCAAAATGCATGCCATTAAGTTGATTCACAACTCCAAAAATTTGTGTACTTTAGCGTGTCTTCCTTTGAAGAGGTGGTTTGTGCCTTGTGCTTTTTTGCTGGTCGGATATCCTTAAGTAACCTTGATCCAGAATAAAGGAGTTATAGAAAATTAATGGATGAAGGGACTGTAAACAAGAACAATTCTCAATTGATTCACTTGGTTAAATATATTTTTAAAACCAGGCAATCTTGAGGGAACTGACAAAAACATTTTGGGATAATCTCATTTCCAGCATCTTCCAAAATAAATATGAGTTTCAGCTTCATCTACAGTATTCTTTCCTCATTTGGCAAGGACTTGCTGTTAGAGAGCACCCAGTTTGTATGTTCCCACGTAGCTTCAAATGCATTCTAGTCTGATCTCATGCCTTTGGGACTACAGGTGGAGATCATGTTAACATTTTCCTTGAGAAATGGTGATTGCAGTAGCTTTCTCCTTTTGGAGAGTGAAAGATTTCCTTAAAAAAACAAAACTGCCATATTGGTTATATCTGACATATTTTCTGCCAGCTTTTATCATAGATTGAACATTTGGTCCAAAACTGAATTTATTTTGCCAGGTTTAAGCTTTTTTTTCCTCTTCTCATGTATGTTTTGAATCTAAGTGGTATGGCTGGTAAAGCTGTAGAAGTGAATAATCTTTTCAAATCTGACGAGATAACAAATGTTTTCATTAGCTAAACTCATGTTTGTGATAAATGTCAATAATGTGAATGTTCTTATTAATTTACTATGTTTAGCCCTGTGACACAAAAGATTTTCCTTCAACCAGGCTGTCAGTTTTTAACCCCAAATGCATTTTGTGGGTTGTTATTTTTTCCCACCTTACAACTATTTCCACTGAATAATAAGATAAAAGGAAATTTTGTTTGGAAATTATTACATTAATAATTCAAAAGCGTAATATGATTTAAAAATCCAACATTGCATGCAAGAGAGTTATAACTGTAAGTACACTTGGAAACCACTATGCTACATTTTGCTAGTTCTGATTTTTTTTTTTTTTTTTTTAGTTTGTAATTTCCTCAATGCATACAAACACCCCATTCAGCTGCTTAATACACCCTTTAATAAAAATGTTAATTAACTTCACATGCTATGATTCTCTGTTTCTACACCAGTTCCAGATCTGTAGGGCTGCATTGTGACTTTTTTTCTTAATTTCTACCACTGGTGAACTATAGAATCTGCTAGTCCATCTGCCTTTCTGGTGGTCTTTATTCCCTTCAGGTCTATCTGCAGTTCTTCAGAGTAGTGATATCTTTTTGTTCAGCAATATACAGAGGGGGCATGGATTGTATGCAGTACAGGATTAGACTTCAGTATTAAAGTGCCATAACTTAGAAGTCCAAACAGTACAGCCTGTGAAGCTTTACTTTTATAACAGCAATGTCAAACCTGTTGTTTGGTATGGCTCTGAATCTTGGAGTGTTGTTAAGGGGGACATTAATAAAACTGACGCCTCTCACAATGGATGTCTCGGGAAGATCTGTCGTATCTTCTGGCCAGAAGATCTCTAATGAAGACCTTTACAAGAACAGTAAGAGCCAGAGTGTGGTGCTGGAGATCAAGTGCCGACGCTTAAGATGGCTTGGTCATGTTCTCGGAATGGACCAGAACCGTATACCTAAGGTTGGACACTACCTGGGAAGCACAAACAAGGCTGGCCTAAAACAACCTGGTGGTGAACTGTGATAAATGAGCAGAAGGAGATTGACCTAACATGGGGTGAGTCAGAACACATAGCTCAAGACCGCACCAGATGGAGGCATATCAACACCTTATGTGCTTTTTGGCACGAAGAGGATTAATAATAAATTAATGAGTGATGTTATCGTGGGGTCGAGGTGAATGTTTGGGGTACCTTCTGGTTTTTAAGAATCATTCAGGAAAGGAAAGCAGGTGGTTGACTTTTATGAATTTTCACAAACTTTACTCATAGTAGCCTCTTGATGTCTTAGGCTGATAGTTTTTACAAACAAATTAGAAACTCTGAAGATGGAGCACTTTGGAAGCGTCTTATAGATTTTTAGAATCAAACAACAATAATCCCGTGCAGTGAAGCAAATGCACTACTATTGTTTGCTTTTTCAGGTTTTCATGTGGCCGAGTCTCTGCATAACCAATCAGGCTCATTCAGCATGGAAAGACTCTCCTAAAGCAGCACATTCCTTGGTTAATGTTTTGAACAGCTGAGAGAGAAAATATTTTCAAAAAGCCCCATGTTGCGTAGTCCTCTACAGGGAGGTGTGTGGTAGTCTGGAGAAAACAGTGAGTTATCTCAGTCTCGCCAAACAACCTGAATAAATAACTCAATTTATAAATGGAAAATACTTTTTTTATTTTTTTATTTGTTTTAAACTGGTACTAGAAAAAGCATGTGAAAACTTGTCATCTGACGTTTATGCTTAGTCTTTTAGAAATGCAAGAAGCAGAAGATGTTTGACAAACGTGATTAGCTAATTCTGTCCATCATGGCTAGCTAATACCTAAATTATCTCAATATCCCACCCAGATACTTTTTAAAAAATGGGCTTTTAAAGAATGTTTCTTTCTATTTACTGTCAAGCACTTGAGACTCTGGATTCCCCAGGTACAGCAGAAAATGGATGGATAAATTGATGGATGGTTCTAATATTTATGTGAAGAATGATCTGCTTTATGTTATTAATTTACTGTATTGTAGATGCATCTAAAACAGAAGTCAGACAGACCACCAGCCACTATTATGATGCTTTTATGTGCTAAAGTATAATATTCTAAATATATGGCTTAGTTTCTGCTAGAATGATATAGCAAAACAATTGTTTAGATAGATAGATAGATATACTTTATTAGAATTGGAATTTCTCGAGAAAGACAAATTGATAAATATTAAAACAAACAACCCTAAACACACATAAAAACTTATGGCTTGGAAACTGGAGAACTACTGCAATCAATAACAGGGCTATAGGTGTCAGTACGATGATCAGACCTGTCCAGATGTTCACTTGAAGGTGTTAACTTTGAATAAAGCAGGTCCAGCTTTTTGTGTCCAAAAAAGGAACATGCCGTTAAACGTTGGTTCAGAATTACTCATCATTCTGTTACTGAGTTTAAAAATAAACTTGGCATAATGATGCAACTGCTCCTAGGCAGTAACACAGACAAATTCAGTCAGTCTCTCAAAGTCTGGATCACACTTTAATTGTAATCTGCTTGCATCTCCTTCATAGGTTTCCAGGTCCTCTCCTGCTTTTACCACTCTGTCTGATCATATAAGATTAAAACTGTCCTGTAATAAATACCATCTCAAATATGTTTAAGCTTGTTTTCTGCAATAAACATATTACACAGCAACAGTCCATGATTCGCCATAACATGTTAAAATTCATTTAACTTATTTAAACGTGATCTAACATTCCACATTCATGGAGACAAGCCGGTTCTGAGTCCTTTCCATCATACTTTTATCCTTGGCTCTGTATTACGTCCATCCTTGGACGAGCCACCTCTGTGACAAAATGCAACAATTGGTGGCAATTGCAGAGCTACTAGATGAGTAGGGGAATATTTAATATTCCCTCTGTATGTAGGCCCTCCAACCTGCACGGAAAACGTGGGGTTTGGTGGCAGAGTAGGCACCCCAGCCAAAAAAAACCTCACACTATTCCACTCCATCTGAACTAGTGTGGTGCTGAGGTATCACCCATTGCATGGCTGCACTCGGGTCCTAATCTGGATCCTGAGTTGGTTTGTCGTGTGGTGGGTGCCGGCAATACACTGTATCAGTGTGTGCTCCTAACCCCTCTCTCTCTCTCTCTCTCTCTCTTTATGTGGCCACAGACTCCTGCATTCTCCAATGTTATAGACCTACTGTAGGTAGCCATCAGATTCTTCCGAACCTCTTCATTCATGCTGTGATAACTTTGAAGTTCCTTGCTCATCCAAAAAGCAGTTGATACAGGCTGACTGTTCAGGTCTGTGTCTGTGCATACGAGTATCTTCAATTTAATAATTTGGACATGAGCGTCAGTGCGCCCTTGGAACCAAGTTACCTGAACTTTTCTATAAAATTTCAGTAATTATTCACCGCTCTGATGCTGATCTTTATGATCATAAAATAGATCATTACCATAGCAATTGATGAGAATTCATAATTAATTACAAATTTTTGGTATTTGAAGATTCCTCTAGAGTGCCTGTTTGTATAGCACGATTTGGCACAAAAACTAATCAGCACAACGTCATCTCATAACAGGCTTAAGTTTCAAGTTTGGTATTTTCTGTCTATCTGTTTTAGCTCTATACCATCCTCAAGAAACTGTCACACACACATGCACACACACACACACATACTCATCATCGAAATACAAATGTTTTTGGTATCAGGAGACCCTAAAACATCAAGATTCGTCAAAAACCGGAGATTGAACTTTTTGACAGAACTAAAGCTTTCGCTTCTCTGGGGGAAGATACAAAGCAAAACAGTATTGTAAGCCTGAAGCCACATCTTATTATCATTAATATTAAATAAATTGGCTAATAAACTTTAAAAAAAAAGTCCCAAAATAAAAGAAGAGAGAATGAGAGAGCACCTGTAAAAGGCTGCTGATTGCACTGTGCCCAGAAGACTATACATATTATGGTTGGAGCCCTGACTTCCAAAGATTACATGAAAGTTATTCAAGTCTAAATTTATTGTCATGTATACTACAGAACAATGAAATTTATTTCCCACAGGCAGTTGACATTAATATAATATATAAAGCTCCCTATGATTTATATCAATTTTTTGCACCTACTTTAATTTTATGGTATGATACATGAGAGCCTGACTTGGTTGTCAAAGATAATGGCAAACACCTTTACAAGCTGAATTTTTAAAATGCCGCTAACAAAATTGTCATGTTTTCTGCTGTAAAGTGACTCCAAAAGCCCTCAAAGGAACTTAATGGGACTAGTTAGAAAAATAAAAAATAAGAATCGCTGCATGTATAAGGCAATCCAACCATTATGAGATATTTGACAAAAGAAAAATTAGGTGCCCCAATACGGTGGACTGCAGCAATGTACAAACAATTTTTGGTAGTGTGCAGTGTAGTCCAAAATACATAGGACATTTATTGAAAAACAAGTTGGACATTGTTACTTTATCATTTTGGTTCTGTAGCACAGACTGATGTATTTGGTGATAAAGGAGTTGCTAAATTGTCTCTCTGCCTCAAGCAGTGGAAAGCTGTCTGGATTATTGGGGGTTAGACGAAGGGTGGATCTGTTCAAATACAATCAGCTTCCTTATAAAGTTACAGACAGCCCAAATCTGGTCTCGTACTGTTAATAGTTGTACATATTCTTGCATACTATAGGAATGGCATTTTATACATTAATTAAAATATTACACAAATTAATAAAAAATTAGAGAGAGTTACATTTTTGAAGCAATTGTTTGAAAATATAAATTTCACAGACACATTTTGGTACTATTACCACTGGGATACTGTATATATAACACATACAGTTCATACTTGTGGACCAATTGTGCGCAGGTTGCTGATGAGGAATGGCTGATTTGTCTGTCATTGTGTCGAGTAGTAGTATTATTTTGTAAATGTTGCCAGATATAGGAAATTCTGTTACACACACATACACACTCATACGTGCTCACGTACACACACAATGGAACTCAACCAGAAGTATTAAACAAGACACATCACTGTGTCACTAAGATTTTAAGGAGAAAAAGTGACAAAAAAAGGAAATGTTTTGTAAAAAGCTCTAATGGGCCCTATTACCTGTCTTTAGAAAGACAGATATGAGTATCTAACTCGAATAATTTAATTTCCTAAGGAGCAAATAATAAATCTTAGAATGATGAAAGAAAAAGAAGTGAGTTGTGAAACAAAGTAGACTAATAAAAGACAAAGCAGGATAACCAAAAGATATAAACTTAATGAAGCCAAGGTTTGCAAGAGAAAAACCAAAACATCAAGTAAATGATTTCTGGCTGTCCCATTCTGATCAAAAAGGCTGGCCTCTTCTCCATGTCTGTGCCTCCAACATGTGTACCTGTGCCTGTGTCCAGCAATGCTCATGAGCATGATAACTGTATTGGTTCCTAAACCATCTTGGTATCTGAAAGGATGGGGTAATAAATAAATAACTAAAAAAATTGCATTATGACTAAATGTTTATGATTGTGACACTTTCCACAAATCCTATGTGCACAGTAAAACTGAGAGGATGTAGGAGTTTGCGTTACTTTTTGTACAAAGATGAGTGTTAGAAATCTGAGTCTTCATTTTTATTCTTTGAGCTGCACTATAAAATGTGATATTATTGGACAATGACAACATGTTCTTTAAATAATGTATGTTAAAAATGTAGCATAATTGTAAAGATGTTGCACTAAAAGGCAGAAATAGTAACACTGAAGGTTCAGTTAGCTGCTATTTTCCAGAGAAATTTGACCACAAAATGTATGTGATATTTTTTGATTGCAGGGTAGGTGATCTACAAGAAGGTGATTCTATTTCATTATAAAAGTAATCCTTTCATAGTATGAAACACCCTTGTTTCCTTTTATGTAGCATTTGCTCATAAACTATATATACATATGCAACTATATATATATATATATATATATATATATATATATATATATATATAT
>JANRMT010062823.1:1238825-1276996 GCA_026402145.1 Polypterus bichir lapradei
ATATATATATATATATATATATAATATATATCATGTGTGTGTTCAGAAATAGTTTTCTTTAAACCTGTCAAAATTCTGTTCTCAGTTCTTAGTGATTACTATTTCTGTGTAGCTGATTCTCCCTGAACACAAAGGAAATAACTGACATTTTTTAGTTCCTTTAAAAGGAAAGGGGTTTTTCATTTTGTGATAATGGGCCCCCAGAAAGAGAGATCAGGTCACAGTTCAGACAGTAGCTGTGAAGAAGCAGAGTTGCTATTCTGTGTTAGTAGGCCCAATCAATGCCTACATATTCTTAGAAATGTAAGTGAGCTCTGAATCTACAGGCTGACATGCAGAAAAGTCACTTCTTGGCCTACACCCAGCTGAAAGAAAAGACAGCTGCTAAGGCTGAGGCTGTTTACTTTTACAGGAGTATTCACTGGCATCTGAGGACAGCTAAAGCACATTCATACTATTTACTTTTGTGAGAGACTAGGCTTCACTTTTAAGAGTGACAGCACCAGCCTTCTTTTCAGTTTTACAATGCACTTTACGAGTAGAACTGTAAATATAGTATACAGTAGCCAAGCAGCAGGAGTGCAAAATTTGCAGGGTCTTATGTTTATCTTGGGCAATACAAGTATCTTTTATTATCTCAGTATCTTACTTTGCTTCTTCCTGTCTCACAGTTAGCATCACATCTGACCCTTACTCTACTCTATTACTCTATTTTGTTCATGAGTCCACAATGCTGTTCTGTGTAGGTGTTTTGATCTGGTCCAGTTATCAGGTGCTTGCTAATAAATATAATTTCCAAACCTCCTGAGGCTAGAACTTTCATTCATATTCTTTGTGAGATTCTTGATTTAACTGTTGAAACTTTCCAAATGGTCAAACTTAATTCATTCTTTGAGCTTTTTACCTGAGAACAGATTCTCAAGAAGTAGCACGGGATTTGAGCAAGTTCAGAATGCTTAAGAGATTCTCATTTATGTTTCATTTTAGAATCAACACTTTCACAGATGTTTCTCCTAAAATTCCTAGGGAGAAATAGCTTTAGACAGAAAGGAGACGTAAGATACAGCTGAGGTCAAAGGAGTCAAAATTGAGAATTCGGTTTGAAAATCATGTTATATTTTCTGAAATCTCTTTCTAGACTTCATATTTTTTTATTTATTAATTGCAATGATATATTTTATCCAAGGTGACCTACAACATATGAGATATGATCATTTCCATTTCTTTTGTTTTTTTTTTCCATTTGGAGCTGCACAGGCAGACAAAGTGGCTTTCAATTGCAGGATTTAAACACCGAACCTCAGGGTTGGAAGTCCAAACTCTTAACTATTATGCCACACTGCCTGTCTTTTCTTCTAGAATGAGTATGATCTAACTGGAGCAACTAATAGTATTATTTGGAAGTAAGGAATATGGTTTTGTAATCATAGTAAAGTGTTTTATTACCACAAACAGTGTCCATACACTTCGCCATATATTACTGAGTAAATACTTTCAAATTGCAAAAAAAGAATGTCAAGACACAACTTGGAAAATCAGAGCCCCTTGTGTGACTTTGATGAGATCTCTGCTGAAACTCAAGAGGAGACACGCGTGAGAATAACAGGATATTTTTTTTCTCAGGAGAAAAATCTGAGGAACATGAGATAAAAAAAACATCTCCATCTTATTTATTTCTGATCTCATTGTTGCTGATGAGAAACCAAAAAATATTAAGGAGATCCCTTTTTTGAATTTTCATTCCTATGGGAATATTTTTTGGTTAGCTGCATACAGTTTTATTTTTACTGCACTTGTCTTTTTTCTTTCTTTTTATATGAAAAACATTTGACATGAATGCATTTCTCTGTTCTAAAAGCTGTTCATGACAGGTGCCCATGACTCCATAGCATAGCCTTGGATACAGATTTATCAGTTTTGTTAAAAGCCAGTGTAGTTTGGTAAATTCTGCAGATATTTTCATTCTTGGCCAAGTTTATGTGCTTGTATGTTTTTCATTACTTCATAACTCTTCATAACAATTTTCTTCAGTCAGTTTTTTGTGCTTTGAGTTCACTCTGTTTTTTTTTCCTCTCCAAAGTTATATCTTTGAGATTTTGAGAGAATTACTTTTTTTCTATTCTTCTTATAATGTAAATATATATTTAAGTTGCTTTCAGGTTTTTTTTTTTTTTTTTTTTTTTGTACTGAATAGTTTTGTTAGGTAGATTCTGCAATTCGCAGTTTTACCTCACATGACACATTGTCCTCCTAAAACATTAAATGAGGGCACATATTCAAGTTCGCCACCATATGATGTAACATGTATATGTTATCCTTTTCCTCGATGACCTCTAAATACACTCAGAGTCTGTCAGTCATCTTACTACATCTTTATGTCTAGAATATGCCTTTCAAATATTCTGTTATGCCATGTATTTTGACTTCATAATTAGTACCTATTGCCTTCCCCTGTGAAGCCACATTGCCCTTTAAATTATTCCTTTCATATGAGTTTACTTGGCGTGGTCCTTCTAATACTTTTTAGGTTTGGAATCTAAACCCAGTATAATTTATGTTCCATTTTAATTTTCTTTTTTGAAAATTGCTTTTGGCCAAGGGGCGGCATGGTGGCACAGTGGTAATGCTGCTGCCTCGCAGTAAGGAGACCTGGTTTTGTATCCTGGGTCCTCCCTACATCGTGTTTGCATGTTCTCCCCATTTGTGTGTGGGTTTCGTCCCACAGTCCAAAGACCTGCATGTTAAGTGAACTGACAGCCTTAAATTGGCCCTAGTGTGTGCTAGGTGTGCGGGTGTGTATGTGTGTTTGTGCCCTACAAAGGACTGGTATGTTCCCTGCCTTGCGCCCTATGTTAGCTGGGATAGGCTCCAGCAGACCCCTCAACCCTGTCTGGGTCACAGCTGGTTAGAAAATGACTGACTGACTGATTTGGCCATGCATAGTATCACAGGCCACAATAAAGTTGCATTCACTACAAAAGGAAGTGATTGCTAAAGTGATGCTATGAATTATCAGTTTATTTCTCTCGTGAGAAATTTGTAACATTTCCAGGCCTTGATTTTAGTAGATCATTTGTCAAAGACCCCTCATTGTAAGGTGAACATGGTTTCAGTGGGGTTTAAATATTATCCTTAACTTCACATACCCATGTAGGTAGTTCCACACAATCAAACACAGTGAAACACATACAGTACATGGGTGTTTCCAAAATGAGCAGATTTTTTTAATGTTTCTATTGTACTTTGAGGCAGAGTGATGCACTGAGCAGCTGCAAAGGACATTTTGAGAGAAACAATGACAAGTTGAGTAAAATGCATAGCATAGAAGGTAAACCTTGAATCGAGGAAGTGGGACAATACTGCATGAGAAGAGCCTGGGGATATGAGGTTGTTTTCTAAATGCCTCAACAATGGTTTAAGCCCAGAAGTGCAACTGGTGCAAATATTAGCCAAGGCTGGGAAAAAAAACATATTATTTAACAGCTTCCACAAATCTGAGCTCTTACTAAGATCATGCATTCAAGTTCTCAAGAGCTCCAATTTGAAAAAAGACTATGCATTCAGCTTTGCAGGATTGTGTTTGCAACATCAACAAAAGAAATAGGTATCCATTGATTTCCAAATCCTGCTTAATCCACAGTACTGTTGTGTAGCCTGGATTCTGGCCTAGTAACACTGGATGTAAGGAAGCAACCCACCAAGGACAGGATTAGAGATGATCGTAAAATTACTTAATTTGTTTGTAGGGATGCTAAGTGTGAATAACAGGCGAATGAGTATAAATATATATCTTTAATTGCTGCTTGAAAACTCCAAAAATAAGTAAACAGATTATCAGAATTGAGCAATGAGGCTTGTAATATGAACATAGCCTTGATGTCCATTTTGTTTAAAAACCACATAGTCTAGAAATGTGTTATAATGTTATAACATCGAAATATGCAAGACCTATTTCATGCTTGTTAATCCATTGCTAGTGACCTTCATTTAGATGCACAACTGTTGCAACAAAACAGTATCAGCTTTTTATAAAGTATGTGCAAAGGAATGTTTTGGACCATGAATAATGTTCCAGATAATTGCAAAATTTGTTCCAAGTCGTTACTAGAGATTAATATTTGACAGCTACGCATTAAATGCAATAATGCTCACCCATATGTCTCTGTCATATGCTGCTAAAGTCAATATGGCTTTATGAATGAGGCAGCATGTGTGAATCTGAGTACATGTAGAAATGTGCTCTGCAATGGATTGGTGTCCTGCCCCAGGTTTATAACTGAATTAAATAAGTGATTTTGTTAATGAGTACATGACTTGCTTCTAAAGACTAAAAACAAACAAGAGTTTACACTTTTAAATTAAGGTTCATGTTCAATGAAATGATTTTCATGGTCACCACTTTCATAGCAATATTTCTCGGTGACACAAAATTAGCAGATGTGGCAAAAATGATAGATACTTGTAAAGATGACTTTAATGAGCAAAGCTTGCCAAAGTACAAAGTGTCTGGTTTTTATTTTAAAAAAATATTTTTTGTTTACACCTGTAAAACATTTAATATTGTTAACTAATATTATAAACTAATATCTGATATTGTTATCCTCATCATTAGATGCTGCTCTCAGTTTTGATCCTGGACTTTACCATCATTTTCAGCTTACCACTATACTCACCTTTCTGGTTTTGCTGCTTGGATGCACTAATTGTGTAGCTTCCATGCATTCAGAGGTGTTGGGGAACTAAAGATTGGGTGCAACCATTGGGCTGTGCTCTAGCATTTTGCCTCCTTGCCTTTGTAAAATATATTTTAAAGATTTATTGTTTTGTGTTTCTTCCCTTATTCATGTTTATGTGTTTTAGGATTTTGAGCCTTTAAATGTATTTTCCCTCCCTATCTGTATTTTGGTCATCTGCTTGCTTTGGACATTCTCCTGGATTACAGCCACATTTACAGCTATTTTACATATGTTAACAGTTGCTTCGTTGTTGATTTTCTAATTACATTTTTTTCCTAGTGGCTCACCTGAAAACAACTATTCAGTATGATTCATGTAACCAGGAGATGTTAGCTCAGCAGGATTTGGAGTGTGGCAACGTACGAACAAAATGCCTTAAGGGAACAGCCAGCCAGCATGAGCAGGACTGTTACCAGGACAGTTTCTAATTCTGCACATTCTGAACATGGATGGTGTTAAAATGTTAATTTAAAAAAAAATCCTGATTGGTAGTATAAAGTCATTTTAAAGCATATATTTTGGTTATGTTACCGAATTACTGTGGTGCCCTGCATGCTTGTTTGCTTGGCTGCTTGCATGGCTGACATCTTCTGCACCTGCTGTTAGGGCCGAGTGTGCATGTTTTTTTATTTAGGAATCATCTCATTTTAACAATATGTGTAATTCAGAATCCTAGTAGAGGCAATTGTAAATACATAGTTTTACAGGGCTGCTAAACAGAGTCAGAAAAGCATATCTGACGTATTGTAGTTTTGATCAGCATTTCAATGAATGTTGCCCTGGCACATTTTATTTAAAGTAAAATAAAGCCTTCATTCTAGTGTGTTTTTCAGTCTCTGGTGTAACTGTTATTTTACTGGTAATGGGGTTTTTGCCAAGTGACATTCCTTGCATGTATTTAGTTGCGTGGCCAAGGAATGGCAGAGGCAGTTTAGGAATCCCCTTCAACATTTTGGTCGTGGCCATGAATTTATGATGGGTATTTCTTCATTGAGTCTGTTCAAAGAAAAAGTGGGAGAGTCTTAAAAATGTGCAAAGTAAACACCACAACTTTCAAAATGTTCTTCTCCACATTTTCCATGGTGTTTCACATAAAGGTACATCAGAAATACTGACGAAAAATGTATTCAAACCTTCTGCTGTAATGAGCAAAACTTAGTATCAAAGCAGCGAGTCATCCCTTCTGTCCATCTCATGGTCTCCAGTCACGTACTTTAGCTTGTTGTCTGTGTGTCAGTGTCACCCACTAGCTGAATCACTTTGCAAAATCGTCATCACTGCAAGAGGCTCCACATGAAATTGAGAAATATTTTATCAACTGTGTAACCAACAGCGCTGTTAAGATTTATACTTGAATTGTATTTTTGATATGTACCCCACCGTCCTACTTCGTGCAAATTACTGTGATAACCAAAACACAACTTGTACATATGTTTTTGAGTGATACAATTCATGCAATATTAAGAAGTATCTAACTTATGCTGCATAATGTTTCCATTGCAGATTTGGGAAAATATTAGATTACTGACATATGCAGATACCTCTATGGCTAAAGTGTAACACCATAATGTTTTGCACTTTTTTAAACATTATGTGATGATTATGCACTTTCTATGTAAAATAAAATCTGGCAAACACTCCACTTTTGTTCTTTAATTGCTTTCAGTTAAATTCAGATCATTTTTGTTTAAAGCAAATTCTCAGGTAGAATGCAAGTATAAATTTAGCAAATTACTTAAAACAGAATTAGTACACATACATACACATTTGTTTAAACACACAGGAAGCAAAGTAGTTTGAAAATGATTAACATTAATGGAACCCATCAATAACTGTCCTTTAATTGTTGAACGACTCTTTATAGAACGCAGAATTTCTAGTGGCGCAGCCTGCCTGGCTGTACCTTTCTAAAGCGTCATAAACAACATAATGGAAGTATCCGTAGCATCGCACAGTGAATGTCTCATTAATTTTTCATATTATTTTTTACACTATCAAAGCAGACAGAAAAAGCATCAATTCTCTGATTGCATCACTTGTTATACACAATGCTGATGTTATAACTTGACAGTGAAGTTTCAACTGACTTATGTAAAAAATCCATGGAACATAGTGTATTTATGCACTTTGTTTTAATATGTGCTTGCATCTTTTTTCTGGGTTTTATGCTTGAAGCTTTTTATGTTTTTGAGAGATATTAGAACATTGGAACAGTCCAGACGAGAACAGGCCATTCAACCCAAAAAAGCTCACCAGTTCTCTCCACTAAAATGACATCAAGTCTAGTTTTGAAAGTCCCTGAAGTCCCAAGACTACCACACTACTTGGTAGCTTATTCCAAGTGTCTATGGTTCTTTTTGTGAAGACAAACTTGTTAACATTTGTGTAAAATTTACCTATTAGTTTTCAACTGTGTCCTCGTGATCTTGTTGAACTCATTTTAAAGTAACAGTCTGGATCCACTGGACTAATTCCTTTTATTATTTGAAACACTTAAATCATGTCTCCGCTTAATCTTCTTTTGCTTAAACTGAAAAAGCTCAGCTCTTTTAATCTTTCCTCATAACTCATCTCCTGTAGACCTGGAATCAACCTAGTAATTGTATGGACTTAATTATTTCCTGTCTTTCATATTTGCTCATAAATCCATCTTTTTTCAGGAGACACTGAATTAACCTGATGGTTTTTGGTTAGAACAGTATGTGTTTAGAACTCCAGCTTAGTCCAGAGCATAGCAAGATCACAACTGTTTATCACTGTCAATAGAAATGACAGCTGATGCTTAGAAATGAACGGTTGCCAATGAAAAGTTAAAGAAAACAGATTGTTTTTTTAGTTTGGATTTGAACATCGATAAAGAGAGTGCCATTCAAACATGTAGGAGGAGAGCTGGGTCCATATAGTGAAAAAAATGTTTTAGAACAGACAAGATGACTCCATTGTCTAACAGGGTTATATGTTGTCAGCAGCATAGTTAAGTAGTCTGAGGCACCGGAGGAAACAACTTTATGGGTCAGTAGGTACGTTTCAAGATGATTCAATATTTAAACAGGATGCCAGCTGAAATTAGCCATCTGAGGAGTAATATAGGCCTAGTATTTAGTATGGCTATCTGAATATGCTGCAAACTGTCAAATGTTTATGCAGTGAACATTAAAAAGGGAATTGATGATTTTGAATGAGAATGTGTAATCTCTGCCAATAATGGCACAATGCTGGAATTGAGCTTGAGGTGCAATTCATGGAAGCTTCAGTACCACCCAACCCATAATGATGTTATTTGTGAAGTGTAAATCAGCTGGCTAGTTCAATTATAGAGTCTGTTATTATTTACACATTATTATGGCTAATGAAAATGCAAATCTACACTGTAGTATGCCAATGAGCATTGTAGGTCTCCTCCTTGCTGTGAATTGAACTTATTTTGACTGTGTGTGCAGCCTTGGATGGACTTGACTCTCAGTCTGAGATGAGTCCTCACTCTGTTAAACACTGGTTCGTACAGGCATGTCAGAAAAAGAGTGGATGCCTGAGTATTACTGTTACCACAATGATTTAATTTTGCTGCATGCCTTTACATCTGATCACTTCTTTGCTTAAATTTTTCCTGCCTGCTCTATTGATTTGTCATTAAGTATATGGATTATGAGAGACACAGGAACAACTGCAGAAGTTATGGGATCATACAACTGCACTTTTAATATCACAGAAGTGAGTATTTAGTATTTAAGTTGTTTGAAGTTAAAAAACGTAGCCCTCAGAATATTAATTCAACTAAAGCTAAAATAAAATAGTGAAAATAAAAGAATTTAATGAAAAAAGGAATAACTTTGATACATGATTGTGTATACATTTATCTGAAAGCCTGGTAGTGCCTGTTTTCGTAGCTTATCTGAAATATGCATCACATCTGAACAATTTACTAGGTGCAGATTTAACAATTCTTTTTCCGCTGGAGCACAATGATTCGATTAGGACCATTTCCTTTTCAAAACTGGATTTGAAAGCTTGCTAAAGTCTGGGTACGCCCGTGCTTCCTGAACATCAGGGCTTGGGTCTGCAGTGGTGCATGTTTGTTTTACTGTATTTAGAGAAATTTACTGAATAAAGCATGCATTACATGTGTGCTTATAGTTTTGATACTGGGAAGCGAGACAGTATATCTGACTGGTATAGATGAATTGGGAGTAGTACTTGTGGAGTGCGTGGCTGCAGCCTAAACCTAAGACACTGAATTTGGGAAAGCTCATCTTCAGAAAGCTTTTAACATAATGGAGCTTTCAGTGCTGGTTAAGTTTAGTATTTAATAATCATAGTGGATATTGCCTCAGCAGCATAGTTAATAATATGAGTGTGATCTCTGAGGGTGTGCCAGTGCACCCTGTCATTCCAGTCAGGTGAGAAGCAAAAACAAAAGAAACAAATCTTAGATAGAAAAGATGTTAATAAGTTGGAAGTGCAACATAAATTAAGCAACCTCTGCATCTGATAGTGCGGTAATTTGAAAATGAAATTTGGTAAAAACCAGTAGGGTAAAGATCAGGGATCAGTGATTCAGTGATTCACAAGAGATTACTGAATTCACAAGAGACATTTTAGTTGTATAGCTGATAAAGAACCGTGGTTCATTCTTTACAGTTCCTGATTACAGAACAGTTGACTTTCAACTGATGTCGCTTAAAAAATTTTAAAGTGCTTCTCCTCATCTTCACATGAATTAAAATGTCACATGGGCTTACAGTACGCACTAATAGGAGGGTGTGGATATCTCAAATGCTTTGCATGAAATTGATGGACTGGAATGCTTTCAGTTCACACTTTAATCTCCTTGCACTACACACCCCTCTCCTGAGTTGTTTCCATTTGAAATGACAATATAGAGAGCATCGGGCATGAAAGACCACAATCGCACATAAGTGGACGGGGTCAGCAGTAGGAAAAAGCATAAGAAGTGCTGTGATAAATGATAAAATAAATCAATAGGTAAAGTAAGGAAGAGAGTAGTTATAAATAATAATGGCAGGTATTTCATGAATTAATTTATCTGAAAATATGTCAAATATAATGGTGATTTTTGTACCAGAATCATCTATGAGTGCAATGCTACGGTTTCACTTGACATAAATAACACAAATATTTCAGCCATTTCTGACGAGCATTGTTAGTTTTGTGGAAGTAATCAACAACATCTGAGGCATCCTGAACTGTTTCTGGTAAGTGTCAGAGTACTAAGTGAACAAGAACTTAAGCCGTCGGGGTATTTTTTTTAAGAGAAGCAGGAGGAGTCGGGAGAGAACTGAAAGTAGAGATGATGAGGATTCCACTTTCAAGATCCACTAAGCTATACACACAACCTCAGTTAGACCTATCAGACTGTTTGCTCAGCTGTAGTGCCCCAACTGCAAATAGTATAAAACCACACTAAAAAAAAGCATCTGTATGTCAGAAAAAGAGGACGTGTGGGTAGGCAGGTCATTGCTCTAGTATACCAGTGCATGAAGAGAGGTATCACATTAAGTCTCAATATTTTCTACTCATTTTCTAACAAACCTAACTGAGTTTGTTGTGTTTTTAAAGGAAATCTAATATTTTGAAATCCCAAATGTTGTTTTACTGGTTCCCTGTATTAGTTAAAGCATGCAAAGTGGTACTGTTAGGTTAAAACATAGCTGCAAATTTGTGAGACCATTTTCACTCATGAAAGCAGGAATAGACAGCATTTATTAATTCTGTCTCCTCATTTTCTGTGCAAATGAGCTCTTAGACACTAAATAATCTTATTATTAATAGGAATGATACATTTGTTTTTTAATAACCCTCCTATATCACAAAATGTAGCATCAGCCAGGCTTTTGTGGAGAACTAAATGCAACTTCACAATGAGTCTATCACCTCATATGCCACTAAATCTTCAGAAAAATTCTTGTAACAGAAACCTAACCCAAATCTGCACAGCATGCTGGGAACCATGTGACTGATGGTAGTTGTGTATGAAAATATGTCATCACCCCCAACTCCCTTTTTTTCTGCTGACTTGAAACCTGGAAACTGCTACCTTTCCACTTGATTGTATTGAGACTGCAATCCGATCTAATTTATTTTTATAATTTCATGTAGTATTTGGTATTAGGAGATTGGTCAGACTAAAAACCAGCAGGTACTATTCTTGCCATCCATACAGTATGTCATTCTCAAGATGGGAATACATGTCTGGGGTAGGGCTGAAGCAATGGTCTATGATATCGTTCATCGCCGATTGGCGGATCACATCATCAAAATGAACAAAAATTGACAATTGACTTCATACAAATGCAGAAATTTCCTCAAAGCGCCAAACTGCAGCTATCACATTTTTTTTTTGTTTAATCTTGCATGCCTCCCAAGAAAGCTGTTAAGCAGTCTTATTCGCAGCAGGTGGCAGGTTACATTCCTCTGCTATGCATCATGGCCTGTTTTTTATTTGTTAGAGTGGATGGAGGAGCAGAGTAGATGAACACTAATACAGTGACGAGGATTGGCCAACCCTTACACAGAGTCCTGGTCTGATTGGACACTGTAAATAGCTAGTCTGCGGCACAGCACGGCAAGTAATGCTGACATCAAGCTGACGTTTCTCTTGCTTGATGAGTCATTAAATTTTGTTTGTAGGCATATGTAACAGGGCTTGGTACATAGGCTGCGGAACCTGGGGGACCACCCAGACGTGGTTTACTTTTAATATACCATTATAAATGAGCCGGCAATTTCAGTGAAATTGAATTTGTTTCCTTTTGTAAAAATAATAACAAAACTCTGCCGTTAGACAACCAGTTAAATTCATGCTAGTGAGACAGGAAGAATGGTGTTCAGTATATTTTAAAATGTTTACTGACAAGGAAACTATACTTCTCATCAAGCAGCAGGAGTGCCCTGTGGCTGAGAAGAGGCAGTCCAATCAGTGCATCTCTCACAGAGTTTGAATAGAAAGAGTGCAGTTATATTTATAGCGCTGCAGTGGCGGTCACAGGCCTCAAGTGTCCATGGTTTCTTGCTGTTTACATTACTTTTTTAGGTCGCTTGCTATCCTTAAAATGACTGCTCAATGTTGTCACATGAGTTGGAGTGCTTTTCCCACATTGGCATTTTGCTCCTTTTCGAGAGTCCCCTTTAGCGGGCATTGAAATTGGCCATTTGCATTGTGAAGTGCCAGCTCATACTCTTAAGTCACTGATCCCTAGGCTAATGTAACTTGTGAGCAATGTTATGCTTTTTTTTTTTTTCAGCATGTCATTTGCATGCATGATAAGAAAAAGAAAAATATGTGCTATATCCAAGCCACTATCAAACAGAATGAAGTACGATTTTTTTTTTTTTTCTATAACGCATCCCAAGTTTTCCACAGTACATAAGTAGAGCAGCAAATTTGTAGTCTACAATTTTCACTCCATTATCCGACCAACACACAGGTGATGGTAATGTACATCAGCAATGTTTTGAAATGACAATGTGACTTTTAATACAACCATAGTTTGGGGACAACTTGTTAAAACATTTGTAGTGCATAGAAGTGAAACTCACCACTGAAAAGGGTTTCTTCCTAGAGACTCATCCTCAGTTTCCTATAGTCCATGCACTTTAAATGTTCCAGGGTGCAATGTCTCATTTTAACTCCTCTATTAGACAGATACGTAACATAGCTATTAAAGGACTGAGAGAGAGCAAATGACCTGACACTGAGAAAAAATAAAAAGCTAAAATTGGTGTTATCCACTCAAGAGCTCAGTAACTGAAGCTTGATGTTTTACTTAGATATCTTACTGTCATTTTGACTATTGCATCACTACATGGCATAACAACAGCAAATAGTGTTTAGAGAATATTGTACAGGTATTGTGTCTTAGAATGCTGCAACTATATGCTGGTATAGCCATTTTAACATACAGTACACTAGTTATTATTTTAGACATGCAGTCAGAAGGTAGATGCTGTGCATCCTTATATGTGGTTCTACTGCAGTCATGTCAGTGTCATCAGGAACATTTTGGGTGTACTGAAATCTGTATCTTCTGTGAACTCCTCATTATCAACAGGAGTTCACTGGATGTGACAACACTGTTTAGTTCAAATACATGTTTTACAATTAATGTTTTACTAACATAAGATGGCAATTCTTTGAACCGGAAATTGACTCTTACTGTATCGTAGTGATGAGCTACAGAAACCACATCCAGCCAGCAGCAGTGCATCGTTCACCTTTACCACTAGCACAGTGACGTCTTTGTATGACAAAGTATAACCTTGTTTCACAAAATGGTTTTTCCCCGTAGAACAGATTGTTTATTTTTAACACATGACACTCATTTATTTTTAACCAGGTTTATTTTTAGGAGACTCTTCAGCCATAGAAGGTTTATCCGCTGTAACCACAGATTTGCTGTCAGTTGGACAAAGTTAACAAGAGCACCATGGCTCTTTGATGTTCAAATCACCGCCCTTACTTTGAGCTCTGCCTTCATGCTCCTTCATGATCCTTCTGATTGTTCCCACCCTGCATTTAAGCCAGATCACTAATGGTTGTCTCCAGACATATATATTGTAACTGCATATACAGTGGGACTCCAGTGTCAGAATCAGAGAAGCACTGTTTTATTTTCATGCCTTTGAGACAGGCCCAAGTGTGTGTATAATTAATAATTAAGAAAGTTTTCAAGAGCAACACAATAGACAATATGCTGTATAGTGCATAGACAGCTCTAATATACTGTATAGTGCATTGTTCATTTTAATTTTCACACTTCTGACTTGGAGAGTCAGGCTGACATGGCCCTGAAATCTAAATGTTTCATTTCCTCTAGGCTCTAGCTGGAAGCTGATATGAATTGAATTACTCACATCTGCATTAATGTTGTGTCATGTAAGAAGGTTTGTTAGTAAACTGTATATTTGTGGATTTGAAAAAGAAAATAACATTTTGTTTTTCAGCTTTTGCCATGTCTTGTGATGTGTAGTATTTTTATATGCTATTTATGGTCTAGTGTACATTCAAAGTTAATGGTTGTGTTTTTATTTATTTACCCTTTCCTTTCACAGCTGGTTTGCCACTTGCAGTTCTTAACCTGGCCAAAATAAAACCGTATCAAAGAGGCTTTTTCTGTAACGATGACAGCATCAAGTACCCGTACCATGAAAGTACCATTACTTCCACTGTTCTTTATTCAGTGGGCTTTACACTCCCCATTTGTTCTGTAAGTAATACTGTTTAGTAGGCAACAGGGGACAAGCATGAGGTCTGTACACAGCATTTTGGAAAAAGGAGCTAGGGAGGTGATATGAATAAAATATAAAAACAGTTTTGACAAGAACAGCTCAACAAAGCTTTTCAATCCTCGTTTATTTAAACATAATGAATCAATTGGATCTGGTGTTTAGAGTGATGTCATTAAAATTATGAAGTTTTTGCATTCCCTTATTAATCACTCCTTAAAATCATTTTTATTACCAAATTATCCATTGGCTCCTTTCTCCTAATCACAAAAAGCATGAATTATGTCACCATCCATAGAATACAGACCTCTGTTGTCCTGCATGCACTTGCTTCTGTACACCAGATACAGTATACAACCATTTTAAGAAGGTCTGCAATTAAGGACTGTTCACGCTTTTCATTTTTTTTCCAAAAATCCTTTTTATTTCTCTCTTTAGGCTGCTTTTTCCTTTTTTTTTCGTGCTTTCTCTTTGCGGCAGGGTCTCTATAAATAATAAAAAAAAAACCTAATTTACAAGCTGCAGGCTTGAGGAAATAGCTCTTTATATTCAACGGGTGGTATATGATTTTTTTTTTCTTTATTAACTTTCAGATGAGGTCACTTTTAATAGTTATGCAATGGCATTGAAGCGGTCAGTGGGGTAAAATGAATTAGTGAATTAGTCAGTTTACAGGAAGTCGAGAATTATGAGCAAACCCCCTCCAGAGATTCTCTGATGTGTATACTTAATTGTTTTGTTCTGATATTTCCTGTTCAATAAATGGCACCACATAAGACACCCACAATTTATTGCACCTCTAGAATTAAAAAAAAGTGTTATGATGAACACAGCTTTTGGAAATTATACAAATGTGTTGTTTGGAAATTTTTCAAAAAATGTAATTACAACATGCTGTGGCTTTTCTTTTATGCATATAACTGAGGGAGCTGAATTGATTTTATTTATTTTAGTTTTTTTGCAGAATCTTTTTTATGTTCAATCTGTACTTCTTACTTTATCTATATCTTGACAAAGAGTTAAGTATGGAATGCACAATAAAATCCTAGAAAATCAAACTTTTTACTTTATCAAGTGTCTGATAAACTGAAATAACCTCAGTATTGATTATTTAAGTCAGAGGTTTATATTTTTTTCCTTTGGTTTACCAGCTGCAACTCTTGTTTTTTGCTAAAATATAACAGTCATATCTGTTACTGATCTATGGTATGAATAAACATTTTCCACTATCAAGCAGTGCCATACTGTATTTTGTAAGTGTGGTTCAGGTTCTCTTTGTATTCAAGTGTATAAGTAATATTTTCTTAGAAAATAATGGCAAAAATTAGTCCTAGACTGCAGTAGCACTTCATTCTTCATAACTGCTAATTACATCAAACTGCCGCTACCTTTATAAACTGGAGACGTTACCAGTTGCATAGATCTTTGGTTTCTGTAGAAGGTATTTTGCTGCAAGCTGAATGGCCCTCATTTGCCAGAAGCTGCACTTCCTTACATTCTGCACACATCTTTATTTTCACTTAGGTGCTGACCAACTGTTGATAATAATGAACAAACAACTACGAAACTGTAAACAAAATGCAAAGTTTCTACAACTATGTTATATACTAGCCACAAACAGAAAAATGTAAAAAACTCTTGCCGTTTGTGTACCTTTATCATCTTTCCTCTGTATTTGTGTGTGTCTGTGAATGTCTCTTCACCGACGCTTCCTCTCTCAAGCACGTTTCCTTAAAGCCTGCTTCTCAGACTCTGTCATTATTTTCGAGGTGCCTTTCTCACCTCCTATCTGGTTTTATACTTGCTGTCTTTAGGCAGCATCGCTTCATGTGCCTTTACTCCTCCTCATGTGTCTCGCACTTGCACTTCCTCTTTTGTTGTGTCACCAAAGCCAAAATGACCAAACACACATGAAGCCAAGCTGACCCATCAGATTGCTCTGAGGGACTGGACACACAGATCTTAGTGTTTTATTATATAGATGTGTGAACAGTTGTGACGTGAAAGCCTGTGATGGGACACAGAAGAACGAAAAGAAACATCTTTTCACTGAATACTTTTTAATGCATTAATTTTAAGAATAAGTATCCTATCTACTTCTTATTCATCCATAGCTATTCCCATTTTTATATATGGCCACTATTTTTTTTTTTTTTTTGACTAGACTTCTCCAATAGAGGTTTCAGCATGATTGTTACGGCCAGTTGCCTTTCCTGACATGAACCCTCCCAATATTAGTGAAATGCTATAATGATTCCCAAACGGCCTCCCCTACCTTTCCCTGGAATGGAAAGGATAAAGTGTTTCTATTCCTTCTCTCTTTAAGGTGTTTATATGCCTTCTCTCTATATAAAAGAGGGGAAGCTCCATCAAAAAGAGATCAAAAGATCTGTGTGCTTATCTCAGATGGAATTAAAGAACTCTTCTGAAGAAGGACCCCCCCCCCTTGGGATAGAGTGGGTGGCCAGATGTGGCATGCGTTCCAAACAGTAAGACAAGCCAATGTGAGCTGCTTAAGACTTGGAGGGCAAGGAAGCATTTTCTGTATTTGTTCTCCCTTACCTTTATCCTGTTCATATATACACACCGAGCTTTGCATTTTATAACACAGTGTGAAGGCCTAAAATTAAGTAAAAGCTTGCTTGGTAAATTGTTGCTTCTCAAAACCAAGTTAGACTATTTAGTATGATGCAAGGTAAAACCACTTCAGTACATACTTTCAAATTTAATGTTACATAAATTATGCTTCTCATCACTGTATTTATACATAAAATGAATTCAGCATTTGTTTTATTTTCATTACCTCTGTTTAATACCATGGCTCGTTAAGAACATCAAGATGTATCTCTGTTGTTTTTGCACTGAAGTGTTGTGTTTTCAGAGGTCAATATACATTCAAGACACATTGAAAGAGGAAGCAGTTCTAGTCCCTGTAATAACATTCCTGTAACTGTCACGGATATTGAAGAATTGTTAACCACTGAAAATGAAAGCTGACCAAATGTTCATGTTTTTGCTTTGTAAAGCATGAAGCCGACCCTAAATGTCATCTTAGTAAGATTCAGTGCTGAAAGTGAATCAATTCTAAACACAGCAGGATAAAAACAAATATTTAGCATGAGAAAAAAATCCTTTTATACCACAAATTGCTATTTTACATCTAAAAATATATGTGTAATAATAAGGATGATGATATTAAACTGTTTCAACCAATGTCTTATTTAAAGATAGGGATGATGTTGGACTGTTTCAATGCACTTTTTGTCCAATATTTTAAAAATAATACAGAACCTAAAACACTGTGGAAAACCTGCTACTGAATAAAGTATGGCACGACTCAATAGTGGAAGTAATACCATCTTGTTTAAAAGAGAGTGTTGCTAGAGATATGATTTTTTTTTTTCGCTTAATATAAAAACTCTGTGTAAATAGCAAATTCAGCCGTCTGTTCTTATACCATTATCTGATATATGCATCCATCTTGTTAACACCCATGTCAAGAAGATGTATACTATCTAATCTTTATTTCAGCAGTGAATAATCCAATCAGAAATATTCCCATTGAGCCTATTTTTCACAGATTTCCTTGACACAGTATGAAAATGTACTGTAAGGAAACACACAACTAGAAAAGTGCCAAATGACATTTCATTTTGTCACGTGTTAACTCGTTAGTACACACATTATTTGTGGTCACCTAAAGTCATGCACTAACTGTATTACTAATCATATTTTGCTCTATGTTCCTCACAAATTCTTGCTAACTTAACATTTAAAATATCATGTTAAGATGAGTAAGACATCAATTTAATAGAGAAATAGATTTCTACAGTGTTTCTCCCACATAGCTCAGGTCTGTACTCTAAACCTTAAAGGCACATCTGAGATTTGATGTGACATGTGTGAATTTGCACTTTATTTCTGTGTAATAAAACAAGGCTGAGGAAAATACCGAACAGCTGTCAAAAAGTCCAGCCTGGCATTCATTATCTTTCAGATCAGACGATTATCTATTCATTGTCTCCCTTAGTTAGTTATTCTTTGGCCAAATCACATGTTAAAAATAGGCACGAACTGTGAATTCACGCAGTCATGGGTGGCCAGAGGGATGAAAGGTGAGAGCCAGTAGTCTGCCTCCTTTTGTGATAATAGGGGAAGCAATGTTTACTTTGGTGGATGATGGGTGGAGAGGTTACAGGGTTTTCTTTATTTTTGCAAATGTCCTGCTTTTTGACCTTGCTTAGCCCTTTAACCTATTCCTTCAAACTCCTGCTACTTTTTTTTTAAACAGTTCTTCTTTTGCATGTTGTTTTATCAAGAAGGCGTGAATAGATCTCTAACAGTGTTGAGAAGATCTCAAAGTTCAATTTCACGGTATTAGGTGTTGTGGTAATCAGATCATCTGAGTGGTACTTCACATGTTTTTCAAGCATAGGAAGTGTATATTGGGGGCATATTGTTCTTCCATTTTATTAACAGTTAACTTGAACAGAAGCCACAGTTTAATGTTTTTACAACTTGGATTTTAAAGCCAGCAGAAAGCAAAAAAGTTAAACTCTCTAGAATGTGCTCATCATCTGTAAATTTCATTTGTCAGAGAAATGAACAGATATTTTGGTAAGTACACTTGGAAGCTGCAGCAGCTTGGATCATAGTTAATGTGTGTAGGTTGCATTTTAACCCAGAAGTGATACAAGATTTATAAAAAGCTGGTCATTTAAAGTTTAAGTCATTACTGTATGAGAAAAAAGATTGCAGATGTTTAATGTTTTCCTTTGTCATATGAATGGTTGGGGTGGTATGGAGACACAATGGTTAATGCTGCCGCAATTATCCAAAGTGAATCCTGAGCTTGGCCTTTATCCATATGGTTTTTACACATCCTCCCTTAAGTCTGTGTGGGTTTTCCTTCAGGTGCATTGGTTTTCCTCCCACATCTCAAAGAATGTGCAGCTTTGTTTAGGTGGCAATTCCAAATTGGACTTTTGTAAATGGAAGAATGGTTGTGTGTGAATGGGCCTTGAGATGGACTAGTCTAGCACCCTGTTCAGGGCTCTGTACAGCCTTGTGTCAAGTGTTGCTAGACTAGGTTCGGTTTTAAGGAAACCATGACCATGAATTGGATAAATCAAGTCTGACAATGTTGTGCTGTGTTTATAAGGGTAAGGGTCCGTTGACTCTATTGAAAATGGCTGCATCAGTATGAGCAAAGTGCTGTGTTGGAAGTGTATATCATGAAATTATCGCATTTTATTCAGAATGTTTTTAAAAATTGGAATTAATTCTGAAAATGAGGAGGTTGTTTGCTGTTGAGATTTAAGTAAGGGGAAAAGGAATTGCTTCATTGGTCTCATTTTTGGGTTTAAAAAGGCTTTTGTTTGGTTGTAAATATTTACAGTGTGCGCATCTACCTTTCAAAACCCTTTCCCACATTGCCTTTTGTTTCAGTCGCATTTTGAAATGCAGTGATCAAATGGATCTCCTTAACATTTTATATCTTTTCTTGAATACTTTTGCTCTTAAGTTTTTCTTAGCTTGACACATGTATGAGTTGAAACAGTAGCAACATGTGATGCATTGAGACAAAAAATAAGAAGTACCCTTGTCTTTTCTTTTCATCATCTATAACAACATTGTACAATGATTACATACATATGCACTCAAATATTACAAGGTAGCAGCAGAGCTATTATTTTATAGGAAGGCCAGAAATATTGTTTATCTGTTGTGTGCCTCATTCTCTGGGCCAGTGGGTATCTTGCAAGAGGCCAGTTCTTCTTGTCCAATTCCTCAGTTGGTGTGCATACATGAAGTGTCACTTTAATCCTGTCATAAAAACAAATGGGAATAAAGCCAATAGACATTTTGGCACGCTACATGCAAAGATTAAAGGAATGCCATAATAAGGAAATTATTGATAAAAACACCCTGGAAGAGGAAAAGCACATTTTATTCTGGAAGGAAGTATATTCAATTTTGTGCTATGTAATGCTATGGAAAATGTAATAATGCCATAAAACATATAGGAATGGCCTAATAAATCACTATAAAAAGTACACAATTATACTACAAACCTTTGTTAGCATTCTAAAGTCAGTTCTTTGGAATGGATTGGGTGAAGCTCATACAAATAAAACAAGAACTGAAACATTCAATCTAGGGACATCAGTAACCATCATTCCCAATAATACCCAAACAACTAGTTTAACAAAAACACACTCTAATACATTAATCAAATCAATGTAGACAGCTGTTTAAGTTTAGAGGATAAATAAGTTCATGCATCTGATAGTTTATAGGTAATTGCGATTATGACCTGGTACTCTTGATGTCATTCATTGACCTAAGCTGCTTACCAAATGAAAAGAGAGCAGATGGAAGGTGGCATTTCCTGCAAGGAACCTGCACTCAGTATACATTGTACACTTAAGCTGAAGTTCCCCTTTTCAGATGTGTTGGTGTAATAGTCCAGATCTAATTATGCAGATCCAGATCGTCTGGATGACTCTGATTTATGCGGGGACGATTCCAGTTCGGCGCGAGGATGATTCTTCATTTCATCAGTTCGCACACTCCTCGATGGTCCGGGATTTTTCGGGTGATTTTCTTTGTAATAAACTTAATAAGTTATAGCGTAATGAAAATTGCATAATTAGATCTGGACCACCCTATATTAATGTGACATTTTGATGCCAAAATGTCTTACAGACAAATATTAGAATAATATGGTGAAAAACGTATTAGTCTAAAAAGAGTGTTGGAGTTCCTGGAATAGTTTACTCGTTGCAAAGCAGTGTGAATAAAGTAGGGTGTCCAATAATTTCCACAGTTTAGGTGATACTAAGCTTGTTGGATGATCTGAGGAAAATTTTAAATTGCATGAATGCAGTTTAAATACATGTCTTAACATTGTCATAAACGTTTTTTTTTTTTTTTTAATTAAGTTTAGATTAAAAGAATGTACTGTATATATGCCCCTTCATATCCTGCCTATGAAAATCATGAATGGGAGATGAGTGGCACTATTAGCAGAAATTTATGCCACATTGAACAAATCTGTTTAACATGAAATGTGTACAGTAAACCCATGTCTCAATAAACAAATATCATGGCTAAAGTGCATGCAGCATTTTCTCTGGAACCCCATTCTCTTGTAGCACATTGCTCAAGATACAACAGAGAACATGGACATAAACTTTTTCAAAGTCTACAAAACACATCTGGATAGGATTGGAAAACTGCCATAACCCTTCCAACATCTGTGCAAGGATAATAAATTTTATCAATGTCCCACAAGCCAGGATGGAATCTGTGTTGCCTCATTTTGGAGGTCCAGCTGCTGGACAGAGCCTCCCTTGCTGTAATTCAGCATAGGCTTTTCCCCAGAGGCTAAGGATTATGATCTGTCTTGTTCCCCCCTTTTTTTTAAGCTGTCAGGTCCTTGTTCAAATTTCTAGTTGAATTGTATATTTTATTGGTGTTGTATTTTTACTGGATGATTGATATGTCTAGCTCAGTAACCGTAACACATCAGGGTAGCCACAAGACAATACCATACAACCAACGGCTGTGCTACTGCAGGTCCCTCAAGACATGCACAGCAATTGAGATGTCATATTTCTTATAGCTCCACAATGGACCACAGGAATGAAAGCCACAATGAAAGTGGTATGTAAATGCTGACCACTGGGCCAGGTCCTCTTGTTTGTTGATGTTCTTTTTTTGGTTCATGCTTCTGTATAAGGCTTGACATGCCTCAACCTCAAATTATAAGGGAAAACCGTTCCCAATTTACAAGTAGACGTTGTTTTGAGGAAAAACCTGCCAGGATGTTTCCTTCATTTGACACACTGAATGTGGTAAAAGGAGATTTGATATAATGATACAAGTGTCTGTAAGGAATTCTTATTTTGATCATCATTACATTTCCAGATTTGATCTTATTTGCTTTGTGTGGCAGTTTATGGTAGTACATAGTGAACAATACTGCAGAAAGTATGGATTTAATAGCATTATGCCCAGAAATAACCTGGTGGATACTGGCAAAGGTCTTGCGGTGCATCTGCCAGTGAAATACCTGACTTTTAGCTAGCCATCTGAATTCAGCAGGCAGAAGTAAAAATTAGACCCACATTTATGAGAAAATGCATCCATTGAAGTGCCTGCAAAGGGGATTGCAAAGTGTTCAGTCCTGGACTATTCTATCTAATCAAGTTAGTGAGCTCTTCCTGTTAGTGCTACTGATAATACAGGGCCAGTCCAACTTTAAGGGTGAGGGGAAAATTCATTTATTTTTGTTCAGATTGTGTGTTTTTGAGGAGCTAGCTATCCTGATAAACTCAGCATGTGATTCAGAAAATAATGTTGAAAGGCATAATCATGTATTAACTGCAAACAGTTTAATTTTGCAACTTTTAATTAAACTAACATGCATACAGTAAATAAGTCCAATGCAGAAACATGCATCATGTGGAAAATTTGTAAACATTTTTCATGTAAGACATTTATGACAAGAAATGCCAGAAGAAATACTTTTCCAATATCTTAGGACCACCCTAGGAAAAAACTATTTTGTCTTCCCATCAACCGGCAAGTAATAGTATAGCATTCAGTGCTTTATGAGCTGACTTCCAAACAGTTTTTACCCACAAGCAGTTGCCCTATCCCCACCTAAATGATTAGCCCCCAAACCCTGCATACACAACCCCTGAATCATTCAGTCACGTATTGGCCATTTACCCTATCCACAACCAATCAAGCTAGCCCTTAACCCCAAACCTCTGGGGACTCTTCCACCTCAACTGATCACCTAAGGAAGCATCTTTCACAATTGCTCATACAATCCTAAAGAAACCTGTAATCCATTCACTGCGACTCATTAGGAGCCATCACCCGCAAAAGGTCATCTGAGCAAAATCACCTTTCACAACTGATGATACACCTCTGAGAAACCATCCTCTATGACTGATCAACAGCCAACCCGTCAGGGGCATCATCTGTTTCTGATCAGAAATGAGCGACTCTCCGACCAACTCCCCAGCCCAACTCCCTAAGGTATCTTCCTCAACAGATTTCCGTCAACACCGGAAACCTTCCTCCACAATCAGCTACCCCTATATGTTAACATGGCTGTGTGGGAATGGTCTGATACGGGGGCACAATTAACATGCTTGCCCTTCATAAGTTCTTTCAGTTTCTGTGCCACTGCCTGCAGGTCATTTAAAACTCCATTGTAAAAGCACCAGTGCTAGCAGTCGGTTTGCACTACTGATTCAGTGTTAATGACAGTTGTGTAGCTCAGTTATTATAATATTTAATTAATCTGCTTATTTTTAATTTAATGTAATTATGCTTTTATTGATATTTATTGCTTTTTTTATTGTGTTATTTGTGTCTAATATGTTGCTGTACCATGTGCTCAATTGTGACTGCTTAGTTTTGCAACTTTGTTAGTATTTAAAGAAATAAATTCCCTTTACTATAAGGTTTAGCCAAAATAAATGAAACAAAAGATTTTTCCACCCATGTAGTAAATATGCTGGGATTTAGACCCAGGATCTAGAAGGCATCAATGATGATAACCTCCAAATCACAAAGAAACCTGCACTAATGTATAGTATTTTTTATTTTAATTTTCTTTGTTTCTCACCAGCCAGTACCTTCTGTTAAGTTTATTTCTCTGACATAACTAAATTTGGTTACTATTTCCTGAATTGATTTTTTATATTTTCTAGTTGATGCAAACCTTAGAGTTTTTTTTGTGAGTTTATTAATGCTAATGAAAAAGGTGTGTGCTTATATGTATGTAAATGTTGCATGGTTTTATATTTTTTAATCTGTGTAAGCACCTACAGCTTTCTTTATAAGAAAAGTGCTACGTAAGGAATATCCTGAAATCCAGTGTTTACAACAGCACTACAGAGGCATTCTTTTGAATTTCTCAGCTATGGCACTTTCAGAGTTGATCTGAAAATCCTGCTTTATGCGCCTTTACAAAACTGCATCTCAGTTTTTCCTTTAATGGTTTCAAAAAGATCATCTTTGACAAATATGCTAAAGTTCACAAAGGTAAGATTCTGTGCAGTTTGAAGCTGGCTTTAGATTTCCTAGCTGTGGCTAAATGAAAACCAGGCCATCTGGGAAGAGCCGTGGAGGCAATTAAAACAAAATATGTGACACATCCCCCACCCCCAATCCCTTTCCCCTAAATTATGACCTGCGAGGCACACGTGTCCAAGTAGCAGCGTGGTCTCTGGGAGGTTATTGGCTGGGGTCTCAGCTCAAGAGTTTAACTGGCAAAGAGCCCGTATTTGGGAGAGTATCGCTACAGTAAGAATCCAGTTACATTTATTTTTATAAATACAATGCTGAAAATTATATACCTGTATAGTTTTAAGTTGAAGAAATCAAACTTTAGAGCAAACAAAAAGAATCATTAAGTATTATCTAGTTACATATGAGTCACTTCCTCGATTGTAATATACTGAATACAGTATACAGTATGAATCTTGATTTATGTAACCATTAACATCTTCATCATTTACCCTATAGTACATTGGTAATTTTGAACTGTATGCTGTGTCCCTGGTTTCAAACACCATCACCTTCAGTTTAATCAAATCTTTTAAATTTGTTGATGGTGCTGCTGTTGTCTGACAACAGTGAAGCTCAACCGTATCTGAATGTGGTGGAAGTAGGTTCTCCATGCACTAAGAATAAAATTAGGGTTAGATTAATTGGCAACTCTACCTCGCGACACTGAACTGGATAAGTAGGCTAGAAGATGGGTGAATGACTTTTTATTGCATTTTATTTTATCAATATTAAAAGGCCATACTAATAATTCACTGAGGTGCCTTTTGTGCTAGTAAAGGCCATGTCACATTACACGACTTTTCAGAACAGGTAATCCACCCGATGCTAAGCATGTTTCGGCCCAGCCAGTATTTGGACAGGAGACCTACCAGGAGAAAGCTTGGATTGCTGCTGGAAGAGGCGTTGGCAATGCTAGCAGGGAGCACTTACCTTGTGGTCAGAATGTGGATCCCAATGCCCCACTGCATTGATGGGGATACTGTGTTGTACAAATGGCACTGTCCTTCAAATGAGATGTAAAGCTGAGGTCTATCTGGTCAAAAAGATCCCTTGGCATCCTTCATAAAGAGTAGAGTATACATTGATGTCCTGGCTAAATTTCTCACCACAACATAATCTTTCTGGCTCACTAATCATCCCCTCTCTCTAAGTGGCTAACTATCTCTCACTGCTTCACCAGCTAACCGCTAATGCGTGGTGGGCATACTGGTGCAAAATGGCTGCTGTTGCTTCTTCCAGGTGGATACTGCACATTAACGGTGGTTGAAGTGGCGCCCTACTCACTATGTAAAGCGCTTTGAGGAGTGGGAAAAATGCTATATAAATGGAAAGAATTATTAACAATTTTCCAGTGATCTTCAATTTACGTAATCTTAGTTGGAGGCAGCTGACTGTGCCCTCCCATGTAAGCAGTCATGTAATGTGACATACCTAGTGACTCAATCCAGCTAGTCTATGACTCATTCTGACAAAATCAATTGATTTTTGTCTTTAGTCTAGTGGTGGGCTCTGTATGCATGAGAGCTGACAACCAATGAAAAGCCAAGCAGAAATACAATGCATATAACGAGGAATAAAGAATATGTGTGTTTTGGACCTTACAAACTGAAGAGAAGCTCATCTTTCTGAAGTCTCATGTTTTACGTACCATGACAAAAAGGAAAAAAAAGGTGGTCAAAGATTGTGGCTTAACTCATCATAACAGATAACCCTTTGTACAGCCCCAGCTCCATCAGGAAGCACGCTATTATTGGCTATCACATAAAGTGGTGAGCAGAGGGCTGTGCTGGAAGATTGGTGCTGTTTGGTAAATCTGACATGGTCAGTGATTTTCAGTTGTTTAATTTAGCATGGTGTAATGATGAAATCAGCATTCACAGTCAACAAATTTGCCATGCCCCACAACTAAAAGTCGTGTAATGTGACATTGGCTTAATCTGTATTCATACAGTCAGCTTTTAGATTTAGCAAGCTCCATAGATTTTAGGCTTTCCCATCAGTTTTTGTTTGGACCTCACTTGTTATATGGTGAGTTTAATTTTCAAACACACTAATGTATGGTGGTAATCAGTTTAGTTTAGAAAGAAGTCCGAAACAAGCAATTGCTGTTGTCAGGGTTTATAAAACTGCATGGTGTGTTTTTGTAACATTTTCTTCTTGGCAGGATGCACGGTCTATCCCCTCAAACGTTATAATCTTCATTAATGATTTTGCCATGGTAAAAGAAGAGTAGCAAACTGTCAATCGATTTTTTTTGAGGATGCTTATTCCAGTTCAAAGTGACTGGAAGCAGCATCAGGTCTAAACTAGGGACTGACATGGCACAGTCATGCACACTCCCACACTCTCTTACGCCAGACCAGTTTAGAATTACCAATCTTACCTCCCTATTATTAGAAAATGGGAGAAAACCAACATTAACAGCAAAAGAATGCGTAAACTACACACTGACGTTGATTGGGCTGGGATTTGAATTGGCAAGTAGAAAAAAAAAAATCAAAATTACTTTTAACTATTTTAGCATTCACACTAGCTTCGTAGTTTTTGTTTCCTCCTTTGCCATCTTAAATTGGAGTCTTTTTCTCAGCCCCGTCTTTATGATTAGTGGGACTGTGGTGTCACTCAGGATTTTGAGTCATTACACATTGTATATACACAGCCTTTAATTAACAAAGCAGTTGTAACTGTTACATCTTTAGTGTTCCATACTTTGTAACAAAAGTTACGTCTTAATGGTGAGTGAACTTTATAGTGTTTTAATAATAAATTACACTTCTTGTTCATCTCTGATGAAATGCAGTATCATCATGAGTTGGTTTCTTCCCGTCACTGTGAGAGACATTGACTTGCAATAACCTGCGTCCAGTAGTGATTCCTGCTTTACACATGATTCTGCCTGGTTTGGCCCCTACTACTTGCAGCCCTGATGTATGAATGATAATGTACAGATCAACATATATATTATTAGATCCTTTAATCCTAAATCTGTATTACATTAAGTTATAAATTAATCAAGTTATAGATGTTGATCCATTCATTCACCTGAGACCACTTTTTCCATAACTGGGTTACATGGAGCCAGAGCCTATCTTGCTTGACAGCATCAAAGAGTGTCCATGGGTGACAGGGCCTTCAGCTGTATAGCGCCCAGACTCTGGAATGACCTACCGAAATTAATCAAGTCAGCTGACTCCATGAATTCTTTTAAAAAACAACTCAAAACGAATCTGTTCAGGAAGGCTTTTAGCTCTACTTGACTTCATTCCCGCGGTGGCGCAGTGGTAGTGCTGCTGCCTCGCAGTTAGGAGACCCGGGTTAACTTCCCAGGTCCTCCCTGCGTGGAGTTTGCATGTTCTCCCCATCTCTGCGTGGGTTTCCTCTGGGTGCTCCGGTTTCCTCCCACAGTCCAAAGACATGCAGGTTAGGTGGATTGACGATTCTAAATTGGCCCTAGTGTGTGCTTGGTGTGTGGGTGTGTTTGTGTGTGTCCTGCGGTGGGTTGGCACCCTGCCCAGGATTGGTTCCTGCCTTGTGCCCTGTGTTGGCTGGGATTGGCTCCAACAGACCCCCGTGACCCTGTGTCCGGATTCAGCGGGTTGGAAAATGGATGGATGGATGGACTTCATTCCCCATCTCTCAGTTTACCTCTCTGTCAAGATGCTCATGTAACCTGTGTGTGTGTGCTAGACCATCAGTTCTGTTGTCTGTTAGGCTTTCTCTGAATTTACTGTCTTAATCTTCTTTATTTATTTATTTGGTTTGTACAATGCTATACGCTGTATACCCTGCCGTTCTTTCTTATATTCTGTAAGTGCCTTGAGCATGGAAAAGGCGCTATATAAATAAAATGTATTATTATTATTAAGAGAAACGTTTCACAATTGGCTTCATAGATAATAGCTTAAGCTTAAAAAAGTGTCTTAAATGTGGGGGAGGGAGGAGTAAGGGTAATCACAACCGCCTAGGAACTTCCCTTCTTTCTACAACATGGGAAGTAAATGTAAGGAACTGACTAGTATTGGTTTTTCAAGTGGAAAGAAAGGAGAGTTTGGCAGAAAAAAGCTTCCCAGCTGGTCAATTAAATTTGGCTTTGTGGGATTCCTTTAATTTTTAATCCACTGAAAAAAAAATATCCTTGCATGAAAGGAGAGGAGTAAGAGTGCTTTGGTGAAAAAAAAAAACTCTGTGTAATTCCAGCATTTGGGTTCCCTGCAGTTTGGTTGTGTGGTGGTTTCCTTGTGATAATCTGTACAATGTTTTTGCTGTTGATGTTATCGGCTGCAAAGCAAACCAGAAACCCAGAGAATACATGCTGTTAGAAGTTTTGGAAGCTGAACAAAATCTAATGAAAAGTTTTGGAACAAAAACGGAAGCCTGGTATATGTAACAGTCGATATCTTTGCAACTGTGTAAAGCATTAAAAGAATGTATTGGCTTTGTTTGATCAGGGAAAAGGCAGCTTTAAGAACTGTTGTTTCACTGAACTGTGATAATCTCTGCTTGTAAAATGTTCACATCATCATGGCCTAGTGGCTATGGTGGATTGTTCACATCCTAGTGTTGACTCACAGTGTGACCCCAAGTAAGTCCAGTACCTTAATCTGGCAAGCTTCAAGTATAAAAATATAAACTAATCGAAGTATCCCTCTTAAGTGCTTTGGAAGCAGGGGCTATATAATAATAAAGTTTGTTGTTGTAAAGGTGAACAGAGATAACTTGAAACTGTTGCTGATTATCCACTGCACATAAAATAGGAACTGTGCTATGAAACAAGAAGCAGTAGGATTAGAAATAGAACTGAATATCTCAGACTGGGTCTGAAAATGTAAGGGTGCTCGGAATTATTTACACCGACCACTTCAGGTAATTTAAAATTCCCCATACAGGTAGTGAATTGATAAATATGCATGCAATAACAGCACTTTACTCTAATTTTAAGTCACTCTACCCTAGTATTTTGGGGAAAACAACAAAGACCTCATAGTTTACTGTTACCTTATTCTTAAGCATGAGTAATGATTTAAAATTTTCCCAGCGGTACCGTGACATTTCCTCTTGCAATTCCAACTTCCTTTTTTTAAGCAAGGTATTTGTTTACTAGAGTTAAATAAGGGAGAGTGTGTCCAATTAATGTTTCCTAATTCTTCATACCAAAAGTACAGGCTCGCACATATGATCTTTTTCATAAATTCTTAAGAAAATCAGTTGGGGAAAAAAGTAGATTTTGGAAGGCTAAATTGCTGTTCCCAGAGAGCCTTTGGCTCCCATAGGTTTTTGCTTTTGTTCTTCTGTCTCACTAGTTTTATTCTGTGTGCTGCCCAAGGGGTTGAATCATCTCCACTGACTCTCTTTATTACCCTGAGTAGTTCACTTTTCCTGCTTCAGATGTAAAAATGAATAAATAATAATAATAATAAATAAAGTATATACATCTGCTTTTCAGATTAGGTAATCCACCTTAAGATAAATGTTTTTGGGCCCAGCCAGTATGTAGATAAGAGATAATCTAGGAAAAGCTTGGGTTGCTGCTGAAAGTGGTGTAGGTGAGCGGACTGTTTACCCTTGGTTTGTAAGGAGCTCGGTGCCCCGGCACAGTGCAGTAAAAATTGGTTCCATCCTTTGGATGAGACATAAAATCGAGGTCCTGAGTGTCTGTTGTCGTAAAAGATACCTTCGCATCTTTCAAAAAGAGTAGGGTGCTTCTTGATGTCCTGGCTAAATTGCCAGCCATGGCCTTGTCCATTCTGGCCCCCTAATCATCCCTGGTCTCTAATTGGCTAACTATCTCTCTCACCACTTTCCTAATAGCTAATGTATGGTGAGTGTCATGATGCAGAATGTCTGTCTCCAAGTAGAATAGTTTTTGAAGTGGCTCCCCATTGTCTATGTAAACTGCTTTGAGTATGTTATAAAAGTGCTAGGTAAGTGTAGTTAATCATTTTGTAATAATAATGATAATCTGTATGTGTGTATGTGTGTGTGTGCGTGTTAGTGTACAGTATGTATATATTTTTAATATATATGGTATGGTCATCAAAAATAAAGTGAAATTTACTAAATATGCAGATGAATTAGTTTAAAGTTTAGCAGTAGCACCCTTGTAGATTGGTTTATTACCTTCCAGTGTTTCTTTTTACATTAGTTTCTTTATTTGCTGTATGTCACAAGGGTAACAGAATTCTTACACAGGCTTTTCCGTCAGTAAAGTAAATAATACATATAATAGCTTTATACAATTTACATTTCACAGTATCAGTAAGAGATAAGTATGTGTGGTAATTCAGCTGTGCTTCTACATCAAGTTGCGTTCCTGCTCAGTGCTGTTTGGATGGTTGCTGACCCGACCCAACAATGAATTAAACTAGTTTGAAAATGGATGGATAGGTGAATTAACTATGGAATTCCTGATGGCTTCTGACAAAATAGCTTTGAAAACCACAGTTAAAAATGCAACTCCTGTGGACCTGCAAAAGTATGCTTTTTATTCCATAGCCTAGATTAATAAAGACGACAAACAAAATCTAGCTATCATTATTTGTGAGATTTAAAACTTCAACATCAATGACAGTATATAACAACAACAACATTTATTTCTGTAGCACGTTTTCCTATAAATGATGTAACTCAAAGTGCTTTACATGATGAAGAAAGAAAAAAAATATATAAAAATAAGATTAGGCAATACTAAGTAACAAATAATAAAGTAAGGTCTGATGGGCAGGAGAACAGAAAAAAAAAATTCCAGAGGGCTGGAGAAAAAAAACAAAATCTGCAGGGGTTCTGAGGCCACGAGACCACCAAGCCCCCACTGGGCATTCTACCGAACATAAATGATCTAAATCGGTCCTCATGGTTTTCCGACTAAAAAGCACTTTTGGTAAAAAAAAAAAATCACAAGTAAGGCCTGATTAGGGTGCATTCTGGGAGCTGTAACTTTAGTTGTTTATGGTTGGTGTGGAAGTGGTGGTGAGAATGACATGTTGACCTGTGAAACCCTAGACATCAAAACGTGTATTTTTTGATAAGCAAAATGAAATAATATTTAATTGATCAGTTTTTAGCAAAATAATTTAACCAAAACTTTGAATGAACTATAACTTTGCTAGTCATGTCCTGATTTCTTATTAATTATTATTAGATTGACACCAGGCCAGTGCAGGAGAAGTGGGGACAGTTATACTTGGGTACAATACAGAACAAACGTGCCTAGTGTGTGTGTGTGCATACTCGGAGTAACTCAAAATAGATTTGTCTAGTTTTATTGTTGGTGTAAGTGCATACAATATCATTGATACAAAAAATTAAATGGACACAGAAAGGCATCTAGTAGCTTGTACTGTATATGCTTAATTACTTAGCCTTCATTCTTACATTTCTTTTTAGCATTTTTAAAGATCCTAAAAATAAAGCTGAAGACATTATACATTAGATTTTATCTGCTAGTAAACACTGGACTGGATTATGCATGATCTGTGATGAATGAATGGTATACAAATAAGCACCAAAGAATGGATAATGTTAAGCAAGGACATTTTTCCTTTGTTTAAAAGCGTCGACTGAGATTTGTACCACCATAGCACTGTTGTTTATGAAGATAGGATTTAGTGTTCTTGATGTATCCATAATCTCAATATTGTACAAATACACAGTTTACAAAAGAATATAGTTCATTCCAACAAAATCCTACACATATCCTGGAAGTCTGATGATTAGACTTCCGTGTACCAAAGCATACCAGGTGCAGTGAGCATATCTTGCAATATTAGGAATTAATAGCTGAATCAAGGATGCATAATGCCATTATTAAGCAAAAACTTTGGGCTATTCAGAATATATAGATGTACTGCATGTGTAGTTTTACTACAGTGCAAATCCCACTTCAAGTTTACTCAAATGAATGCTTACAATAAACTACAAAAAGCAGATCAGCATTGGATTTTCTTTTCTTAAATTCCTCTCATAAAGTGAATTCTTGAATATGCTCAAATCGTTGTACTCCTTTGACTTTATATGGACTAATAGAACACATTTTTTTGTTTTTAAAGGTTTTTATAAAGATTAAGTATTCCCACAACACGGATAAAAAAGATGTCTGTGGGAACATGCCAAACTAAATCTGATCTACATTAAAATTTATGTGCCAACTCATACTGCAACAGTTTGCATATTTTAATAGCAATGTCTACAACCACTATCCTGTAAAGCATTCACTTAAATGGTTATGTTGAGCTACTGAGAAATTTGAGATGATTGTGACAGTCACTACCATATGATGAAGTGGACCTTCTTTCTTTTTCTCTCAGTAGACTTTAATGGAATTAAAGTGAAGAGAAAATTCAGTTTTGAGACAATTTGATGAATGTGATATCTGAGGTGGCTAAGGGGAAGATGATTGTAATGGATGAAGACTTGAATGAGCATTTTGAAGGCTATGCTGTTGGTTACAAGGGAGTCCAGTCCGTGGGGGTGTTAGCTTCAGTATTAGGAATTTTGAGAGTGAGAAGATTGTGGAGTTTGGCAGTCTGATAGAACTGCACATTGTTTAAGAAGAGGAAAATGAAGTTGGTGACATATGAATAAAGAGCATGATAGACTGTTTTTCTGTATAGGAAAGTTCATTGTGATTTGGTGAAAAATGTGATCCTTAGAGAAGATTATTCACAACAAATTGCTGGCTTGTAGGAAATCGTTTAGTCAGATGTATTAAAAAATGAGAAGTTTTTACTAAGTGTGAAAGTCTAAAAGTCAAAGAAGGAGAATGTGAGGAATAACTTTGTTGAAAAACTGCTAGCAAGACCAAATGAGGTTTGAGAATCACATAATGAGAATGGCAAGTAGGAAGCAATGAAGAATGTTTGGGTGGGAGACTGTTGATGTCTGTGATTGGATGAAAGGATTGTCAAGACATAAGGAAACTTTGTGGTGGAATGCTGAGATACAGATGGCAATAAAGGGAAAAATGAGGCAGAAGTCAACAGGGTGATCTACAAGGAGGCAAAATGAAATGCTAGAAAAGCAGTTAATAGGGTGCAATAAAGTTGTAGATGCAGGTTTACAAATGACCTGCAGAATAAGGAAGGAAAGAGAAATGTGTGGATTTTGAATAAGATGATGATCGAAAGACAGGATATGGTAAGTAGTGAATTTACTTAAAAATGCAGAGGGGAGCATTGTGATCGATAGTAATAGGATTAAGAATCTAAAAAGTAGTATATTGAGAATTTGCTGAATGAGGAGAAGGAAGGGGATAATGATGTTCATTGTGAGATGATAGAAGAAAAAGAGGAGGTTTCAAAAGCACTGAAAGAGATGTAGAGGGATAAAAGCAGCAGGCCCAACTGGAATGGTGGTGTAAAAGGTGAAGGAAGCAACGGTTCTGGAGTTGAATTGTTGAGAGTCCTGTGCAACACTATTTTGTGTGAATGAAGGATAAGAAAAGAAATGTGCTTATTCCAGAATACAAAGAAGGGGGTGACCTATTAAAGTATGGGACATATTGAGCAATCAGGCTTTTTAAAGCAGGTAATGAAAGTGTTTGGGAGAGTACCAGAGAAGAGAATTGGAGATTAAGTGAAAAGTTAGCAAAATGCAGCCTGGTTTCAAGTGTCAGGGGGTGCGGGGTAAAACAGCAAATGCTGTCTTTGTTTTCAGGCAAATTCAGGAAAACATATCCGGTGAAGGGAAAGAATCTGCATTATACATTTGTAGATCAGTAGAAGGTGTTTGACAGAGTACCATGTGAGGTGGGCATTGAGAAGTTAGATGTAAAGGAATGGTTGGTGTCTTTGGTGATGTTACTGTATCAGGAAGCACAAACAGTGGGAAGGACAGAAGATGGCGATAGTGAAAGATATGAGGTGAAGGGTGCACCAGGGATCCATGCTAAGTCCCTTGATTTTCACAATAGTGATGGGTGAGGTGAGTGGAGAAGTACATAAAGGATTTCTGTGGGAGCTCTTGTACGCCAGTCATCTCTTATTGAGAGCAAAAAGTGGACTGAAGGAGAAGGGATTGAAATGGAAAGCTAGTTTGGAAGTGGAAGGCATCAAGCTAAATGCAGGAAAGGCCAAGGTTATATTTGGGCAGAAGTGAAGGGGCAGAAGGCGGGGAGAAGGTGACTGTATGGATGTGTTATGAAGATGTTGAGAGAAATTCAGTCTAATGCATGATTTGCCAGAGGTGGGTACTTAAAGAAAGAAGTGATGTGAAGGATTGTCTTTACTTGTGGAATTTGTTTGAGAGGGACGCAAAATGCTGATATAGTAAGTGTAAATATAGATATTGGTAATGGAGTTGTTTGAGACAAAGTTGGGAAGTTCTTCTACTTATGTGATAATGTTGGGCACATATGGAGGTGCGAGTGCAAGTGCAAGGTGAGAAGGGCATGGAAGAAGTATGGAAAGCTCCTGCCCGCTCTGATTTTAAGAGCCTCTCTGGCACTGAAGCATGAAGTTTATGAAGGTTGTGTAAGAAATACCATAATACACTCAATTGGAGTGAAAGATGACAGATGGAAGTGGACCATGAAGCAAAACTGGAAAAAACAGAGATGAATAATCAAGTAGATGTGTGGAGTGCCACCAAGTGAGAGGAAGGTGAATTCTGAGTTATGAGAAAGACTTTATGTGGAGGTTATCAGTGTTGTGGTGAGGAGAAACAGGCTATTGTGGTTTGGCCGTATGGAGTGAAAAGCAGATTGAGTGAAGAATTGGACCAAGATGGAGGTGGAGGAGATGAGGACAAAAGATGTGGTTGAAGGTGGTGTTAGATGACATGATAACAAAGTGTCTCATCCCAAAGGAATCCTGGGACCATGGAGAGTAAAGGAAAAAGGTTTGGGAGGGCTACCTCGGTACACATGAAAAATGGCTATTAAATCAGAGATGATGATAATATTGATGATAATTATTAACATGTGTAAAAATGGTGAATTCAAATGTCCCTTAACTATCCTTTTTTCAAATGTTCCTTATTGGAATATTCATAACTATGACCGTTATGAAATTTTTAATTTATTTAGTTGAGGTAATTGAAAATGTATTAATACTTTTCACAACTAAAATTATCTGTATTTCTTGATTACAATATAACAGCACAGAAAGATCTGAGGAAATATTATTTGAAAAGGATGCAATAATGTGGATAATTGGGAGCACATGCTTTTTTCACAGAAATATGTACTGTATATGTATACATACATGAGGACATACTGTATGTGTACCCTTTTTTTGGATAAAAGTTTATGCTAAGTAAATAAATGTAAATATAAGTGTATATATATTTATATTGATATGTACATAATTTACCAATGTAAGCTTAAAGCTTTTTGTAAGCCCACTAAGTCTCGTTTAGTTTACTATAGCCTTCATTTTATGATGATGTGCTTTTTCCTTATTGAAACCTGGCACCAGTTTTGTTTTTCAAATATTTTTTTTTTTCCTTTGGAAAAAAAAGTCTTGGTTTGTCTGAATTTTGGAAAGGAAAAGCTAGAACATCTCCGTTGCGCATTTCTGCCATTTGTCACCCTGGCTTGTTCTCAGCAAGATAATTGAAACAATATCCAACAAAAGGAAAGAGCGCCAAATGAGTGGCTGATTGCATTAAAATGATGAAAACTCAGATATGTTCAGCATTTTACAACTTGTATAAACAAGGTCGGGTGCAAGCACACATCAGTGTTGCTCATTCCCGTACCTTTGCTCTCATTGCTGGAAAGCCAGGAACTGGCAGGAAATGGCTGTCAGCAACACAAAGAATCACATTTCCAAAGGGTAAACTGTGTAACATCCCATGGAAGAAAGGGTGCAGTTTGTCTAAAAAAAAAAAAAAATTGTATTTTTATACCTTTTGTATGTCTGTATGGGATTTTCCTTGGGGTCCTTTTTTTCTTTTTTCTTTCTCATATTGCAAAGATGTTCCTGTCAGATTTGTTAGTAACTCATTCCAGTTTGAGTGAATGGTGTCTTGCGAGTCCAGGGCTGGATCTTCGCTTGCCCTCAGTTCTTGTCAATATTCGCTCTGAGTCTCTGTTGTCCAATAATTTGATTACGTAAATTCTGAAAAATGGACGTATGTTTTTAGTCAGGTTCTCAGAAGGTGATTTCAGAGAGCTATGCACACCACCAAATGCAAAACAATTAACCACTAAAGGAAATCACTAACTTTAGCAGAGCAGCATGATACTCTCTAGGGCTGAGGTTTCATCTATGCAAATACTTGTTAATGCCAGCAGGGCATATTTTCCTATTAACACGTTTGTGACTCTTAAACCTACAATAAATATTAAAGACTTGGGTAGGGCCATTTAGTCCCGAGAGCTAAGCTTACATTGTTCATTAAGTGCTGTATTTAAGCACTTGGGCAGGCCTGCATTTTTGCAGAAACAAGGAGGTCGGGTGGCCAATCCCACATGTAGACTTTCACACTTCTGTAATACACCACGGTGTTTGCTAACACTTTGGTTTCAAAGTGTGGCCTTGGAGGCTTGCTTTTCTGTTGTAGTTTCAAGTGATAATTTCAATAAGAAATGCAGCTTCTTTTGCTTATTTAATGTTATTACTTTTAAGTATTGGCTATCATAGAAAACCAAATGCAGTCACTCTTCATCATTCTTGATAACTGGTGTTTTGTAGGCAAGGCTGAGCATATAGTAATGTGTCTTTTTGTATAAAGCAATTTTTGTGAATAACTCACTAGATTTAATATAAAATATTGTATGTATACCACAGATAGGAGCATCAGTGGAATAACAGAGAAGTTGTCTTAACACCAGCAGTCACAGGCATCTTGGTCTCAAGTGGATCACAGTTCTTTTGTCTTAAATAGCTTCCCTAATCTAGATTAGATATAATTACACAGTAAAAATAAATGTTGATGGTTCTGAAATTTAAAAGGGAAACAATAGTACAATAGCAAATGAATAATACTTTTTTTTTTTTTTTTGCAATGAATTGACTATTAGTTGTTTCTAAATTTTCCTGGTTTGAGATCCAGAGTTGATTTTTGCCTTGTGTCCAGTGCTGCAGGCATCTGAGACTCAAAATTGCTGTATAAGGGTTTGAAAATGGATGGGTGGATGGACAGGGCTATAAATAACTGAAAGGCTTTGCACCCTAATTTGGAATGTGATTAGTTAAAATCTAAATACCGTTGCAACCACAATTATAAAGGCTGTGCACAACTGTCAGAACCTTAAATTTTCTTTTTTGGTTATTTTTACTTAAAGCAACATTTTGCTTAAATATTCTAGGTTACAATATTTTTAAATGTGAAAACAAATCTAGTGTAACGTGTGTCAATTTTAAGCTTACATCAGCAAAGGCTACCATTTCAATAAAAGTGAAACCATTTTTAAATTTCCACTTTCTACAGTATATAATGATTGTGTACATAGATCTAGTATAGTAATACTAGATTCTTAATCCCATTTAGAGCTGCATATGACTGCCGCTTATCATGGCATCATAATTATACAGTATACATATAATATAGTGGCCAATAAGGGTGTATTGCAGCACCCCCAACTCCAGTCCTGGGTGCAAATAGATGTATTTCAGCAATACCTAGTTTTTCACTCTTCCTCCAGTACTTCCAGGCAAGCTTCGTCTACTTCCACCCGACTCCAACTTAAGGTGAGGCATAGTGGCTCCTTTTATGGAAGACCCGCAAGTACTTCTGGTGCCCTGGATATTGCCTGTAGTAAGTACTTAGAGTTCACGCAGAAGATCCCCAAAGTAATGACCAGAGATCCCTGCAACTCCCACCACAGGCACCCACCAAACCCAACAGGGTTGCTCCACAGGACTACAATTCAAGCATTACCCTGCAGGTATCCGTGTGGGTACCATATTCCAGGACTGCTACTGTCTAGCATGTCAGAAGAATGAATAGCCTGAACAGGCAGCCTCCCAAGCATCTTCACTCTGAAGTTGGCACCTTCTGTCAACCTCCTGGCAAATGCAGGGAATGGCCTGCCTTTCTTGTTGACCATTCAGTAAGACAGCCTTCCAGCCAGGTGACAGTTGTACACCTTCCCATGCCTGTCATCCATCACTCTAAAATATATATATATATATATATATATATATATATATATAT
>JANRMT010062823.1:1282024-1326147 GCA_026402145.1 Polypterus bichir lapradei
CTACTGGAAGGGTATGTTTCCTCAGTCCAACACTGCCGGGATGCCAGTATACCCACTGTTGCACTGGCATCTTCTGCCTGTCTCTTGGTTGAAACAGGATGATCTTCACCCTGTTTCTTGTGCCTTTAAATGGCTGGACTCCACACCATCTATATATTCCCTAAACCTGGTTTATCCAGTACTGGATCTGAAAAGGGAGAATGTCAGTGCCCACAGCATTGTGTATTAGACGAATGTTTACCTGTTATTGGACACCAGTTTGTCCCAGGGCATATTCACTCATACTAGGCCAGTTAGATGTTGGTCTCACATGCATTCTATCAAACATGCAAGGAAACCCATATGGGCATGAAAAGAATATGCAAACTGCACACATTTTGTCCTGGCACATCTTTGTGTTAGGAAAGAGTATGACACTTTGTTGTTCTGTTGAAGTGTGTGTGAACGTGTCCAAGTGATGGGCTAGTGCCTCATCCAATGTTTGTTCCTGCCCTCATTCTTGTGCTGTCTGGAATAGTTGTCATCTCCCCTAAACCACATATTGGATTTTGAAACCAAAAGGATGAAATGCTCTGGGTTCTTTCTGTGTGGAGAATACTTTGAGTAGTGAGAAAAGCGCTATATAAATGTAAAGAATTAGTATTATTGTTAAGTGAATGAATATTTCAGAGACTGGTAGGCTAAATTAGTCATCATCATCATAATCATTGTAATCCTTTTTCAGAATTTTCATTATGTTGTCATATTTACCATGATCAAAGACTCTTTTGTAATTTTAATGGAAAAAAATGCACTTCCCATTTTGTTAATTAAGGAAAACATATTGCTTGAATAGTCAAGGAAAAAAAGCAAATACAAGTCTATCATCATTAGTCAGCTCATTAGAAAATTTCATTTGTCATCCTTATGACTTGTGTTAGAAAAGAGCTAATTTAGATATTTACTTAATCACTCTTGTTTGCTTGCTGATTTTTAAAAATCAGTCAAGCACAACATCTGACTCTAATATGGCAGAGTAAGAATGCAGCTGTCATAAGAACTGAGTGCAGTCAATAAATGCTAATGGACGAAACGAGAACATTACCAGCTGTCGAAAGGGATGAGTTTTAAAAGCATGGGTCAGCATCAGATAGCCATCATTTTGTTCTTGGCCATATGTTCCATGTTAAAATAGTACAACTGTAAACAGCTTACTTTTTTGTAGTTTATGATGATAGATGCTGTGCCTTACTGTTATAATATTTATAGTTGACTTTAAATCATTAGGATCTCCTGAGTGCTGTTTTCTTAGCCCCTGGCTGAAAAATAGTTTCATAAACATTAAATTACCTAACTGAATTGAGAGAATGCTTGCACTGCATGATACACTTTTCATTTACAGAATTATGTTGGGACTATTATAGATGGTATGCTTCTAACTAATCAAATCCTGTGATCAAACTACACTCTCATTTAGGCCTGAAGTTAAATATGTTGTACTGCAGGATTCATTGCTGGTTTCTGGTTCATAGGACTTGGACTGTTTCCAGCTAGTCTGCCTTCTGTGTTAAGACAGCTTGTTCTTCCAGGGCTTAAGTGGATTTCCATCCTAATACTGCTATTGTGGTTGACTGGTAAGGGTAAGTGGGCTTAGTAGGATTTGAACATGTGTGATTCTGCATTTCTGTCTCCCATATCCTATGCAGACTACCCAGAGCAGCTAGAATAAACTCTGGTTCCTCCATATATACATATTGAAATGGCATGATAATTGGTCTTTTTTTTTGTAAAAGCAAAGATATGTTTATTGCTATAAAAGAAACGCTAAAACATTATTTATTAGTTGTGATAGTGACCTATCCAAGACAGTACAGAACATATAGTAAAAAAATGACATTTAATGCATACATCATATTTTCCAGTGCAAAAAGGCAACCATAAAGCATTGTAAAAGAATGGACAGCTTGATGTAGCCTCTTCAGAAAGTAGATTCTAAATGTATATGTCAGCAAAGTGTGGTATGCCTAATTAGGGAGAAGATTATTATGAAGAGTTTGTGTAGGAGTTGTGCTGTCTGGTGAAATGACAAGAAAGCTTAAGTGGACCACTTTGGAGGCCCAGCATCACATGCACTTCACTGACGTTATGTAGCTGACATTTTCATTTAGAAAGACTACAGATCACACACCATCCCACAAACACTCAAACAAAGAGGCATACAAGAATACAGCATTGTATGTTTATTAGAGAAATTAGGACAGAGGGTGATGGGCCCTTGTTTAGAACAATTTTTCCAAACATTTTTTCCCCAAGAGTGATAAGTGGAAAAAGTTGAAGAAAAGTGCAATTCAAAGACAATTCTACTGAGACAGGGACATGCTGGAAGGCATGAATAGCTCCATTGACTCCAGCTGTGTTCAGGCCAGTTCAATTAATCAACTGATCAGGTTATGTTTGACAGTTTACACATATATTTGCATATTACATATCGTGAGCCCCCCAGTTTTCATGTCTAGTGCTCTGAAACAACTGGTATATGAAAATTAATAAAACTAACCAAGGAGATAACATGAAGTTGAGAGAGTGCATGGTTTGCCCTTTTAATTTTGAGTTTGTGATTACTTACAGTCCCTCTTAGCCATGCTAGCTGTTATTCCTTCAAATTTGCTTCAATTTCTATAACATTCTTCTATCTAGTTTTGATTGCCTTATGCCACTTGCCATTTTTATCATTCAGCCAATGTGGAGAAGAAATTAAAATGGAAAAAAGTGTAGAATGTGAAGGTACATGCACAGATTTTATCTTGCTCTTAGAAGAACACATCTACAGCATGATACAATATGTAATTCTGGTCTGTACACTGTATAAAGAAGAGCAGCTAAAAAGTAACCCAGAATTAAATGGTGTGTCCTCCTCTGAAAGACAAGTCAGGTGAACCTCTTTAGGTATCCTCAGAAAAGACTATTTGGGGAACATATCCAGGTCTTCAAAAATTGTAGACATTCATTACTATTGAGTAGAACATTTTCAGTTACTTTAGAACAATCTAGACAAGAACATGCCATTTAGCTCAACAAAGCTCGCCAGTCCTATCCACTTAATTCTGCCAAAACAACGTCAATTCTAGTTTTGAAAATCCTTAAGTGTTATTAAATTCCTCCCTAACATCCTGCTGTTTACTACACTACTTGGTAGCTTATTCTATGAGTCTAGGATTCTTTGTATGAAGAAAAACTTCCTAATCTTTGTGGGAAATTTACCCTTAACAAGTTTCCAACTGGGTCCCTGTGTTCTTGATGAACTCATTTTAAAGTAATTGTCTTTATCCACTGGATTCATTCCCTTCTTAATTTTAAACATTTTAATCATGTCTACACTTAATCTTCTTTAGGTTAAAGTGAAAAGGCTCAGCTTTTCGAATCTTTCCTCATAATTCATCCCTTGTAGCCCTGGAATCAGCCTAGTTGCTCTTCTCTGGACCTTTTCTAGTGCTGCTATGTTCTTTTTGTAGCCTGGAGACCAAAACTGCACCCAGTACTCCAGATGAGGCCTCACCAATCTGTTATAAAGCTTGAGCAGAACCTCCTTGGACTTGTACTGTACACATTAGGGCGCTATATAACCTAGCATTCTGTTAGCCTTCTCAATAGTGTCTGAACACTGTCTGGCATTTGATATTGACAAGCCCACTACGACTCCTAAATTCTTCTTGTATGGTATGCTTTTGGTGTACATAGTGAATGATGTCCTTGAGTATAGATAAACAAACTACTGAATCATAAATTTGAAGCTGAAATCTTAGCTTTTAGAAAAATAGTTTCAGTGGCTGCTAGCTAGCAAGTTTAATGGACTGAATTATCCCCTCTTGATGGTAAGATTTCTTAATTCTTATGTCTGTAGCACTAGGGTGTTGTACCGTGTTAGCCAATAAAAGGTGTCATTTTGCTTGACTTCTCACTACATTCACAAAGGCTAACTAGTAGGCCAATAAAAGGTATACATTTGCTTGACATCTCATTAAGTACTTATATACAAAGTGAAATTATAGCATGCCACATCTCAGTAGCTCCTATAGTTTGCTAATCAGTAACATTACAAAAAGAGTTTCAAAAATCCAATCTGAGTATCCACACACGAATTGCATTCTGAATATCATAATTCACATCCATTTCAGTTTGATTCCTGTATTATTATGCAGCTTACAAATCAGAGTTGGATATGGCAAAAAAACTAACTGGGTCAGATAAAACTGGCAGTTATGTTATTTCATTATGTTGCCCAAAGAATAACGTGGAACAAAAAAAATTGGCTTTAACGGTTTGATCTGAGTGCTAATATACTGGTCATAGTCTGGGAATCGTAATTGCATCTAAAATGTGGAAAAAATTATTCCAGCTTCAAAAATCCATTCTGAGTTACCACACATGGCTTACATTCTGATCAAAATCAGAATTCATAAATAGGTAAAAATATTTAGCACAACGCTTGTGTTTTACTCTGTAATTATTATAAAAAATGCAGTCTGTCTTAGAAATTCACAGTTGGGTTGGATAAAACTAGGGGTGTTAAGTCACTAAAATAATACTTGGACAAATCACTAGCTCCTTAACAACTTGCAATGCTTTTAGACATCAGTTCCTCAATGGGTAAAAAATATATAAGCTAAAAATGTATTAATCCAAATGAATAAGTGAAAATGGGGAAATTTACAGTCCCTCCCTGCTATTGTTAGGTGAACTTACTAATACCCTGTACACTGCCAATTTTGACAAGAAGTAAAGCTTAAGTATTTTTCATGGCTATTCTTTATGGTCACTACTGGCAACTTTTTGTCATGTCATTCACATTACTTGAAAGATCTGGAAAGTTAAACATGTAACATGTTGTAAGAAGTGAACTCTGCCACCTTCTCCTGTGGCCAGCTATCACAATTTCAGACAAAATTATTAGGCTTCTTCAAGCATTCATTATTGCCTGAGAAATATGAATGTCTGCAGACATGTGTTTAATATGGTTATGTCAACAGTGCTGAAGGCAGACAAGTGGGGTAACATGGTGAACTGCTCTCTGTGAAGAAATAACAGTATGACTGTACCACTTTATATGTGGGATTTGCCAAGGTTCCTCTTTCTGAAACTAAAAGGAGAAGAAAATGTTTAGATGAGATCAAATCGGCGTGAACCATAGGCTCAAGAAATGTCCAAGTACAGTATAAAAGTGTTTTGTAACTCTGTCATCAGACTGTTGGAAGTCCTTTTTGCAGGAGGGCTGTAATGAGGCCTTGATTTGTCAACAGAGCATAGAATGATTAAACTTGGATCTGTGTACTGGATAGCTGCTGAATCTGAAATGAGGTATGGATAATAAAGCAAATACTACATCTTCTTGTATGGTTAACTGCTTTAAACGAACCAATTCAATCACCCAGACTAAACATCTTGGATGCTGGTGAGCTTTCACTTCCTGATTAGGGTGCATTGGCCTAAAATCAAATTTATTTTGATTTTGTTTGGTTGGTTTCCTGACATGTGAACCTGAGGCCTACAACATTCTTAAATATGGTTTCTATTGCAGAAAGAAATTAGTGGTTGTCATCTTGACAGAGGAATATGTTTTACACAGCCTCTAAGCAAGATTAACAATCATATTGGAATTGAGGTCCACATTCAGATGAGTATCACAGTATCGATGCAATACTGTGTTAAATAGATCAAAACAAATTAGAAAGAGTGTCTGATGGACCTACTGGTATAAACATACTGTAGCTTGCGGGATCAATTTTGATTGGATGAGATCAAAACAGAGCTTTTTAGTAGCCACATTAGTGCTGTTTTTTTTTTTTTTTTTTTGGAAGAACCATGACACCCTACACCAACCTGGCAGCTAAAAAAACATATGGAGTTGGCTGCTTCAGATTGTGGAATTGCTTCTCTGTGTCAGGGCTTAAAAGACTTGTGAGAATGAACCAAATAAAATCCCAGAGGAAGACCCACTCTAGTCTGCAAGGAAACCTTTCAGCAGAATGATCTAGGAAAAGCTTGGGTTGCTGCTAGAAGAGGTGTTGGTGAGGCCAGCAGGGGGCGCTTACCTTGAGGTCTGAATGTGGATTTCAATGCCTTAGTGCAGTAATGGAGATACTATGTTGTATACATGGTGCATGAGGCGTAAAACCAAAGTCCTGACTCTCTGTGGTCATAAAAGATCCCTGGGCATCCTTGAGTAGGGTGTATCCCAATGTCCAGACTAAATTGGTCTCCATGGCCTAGTCATTCTGGCCTCCTTATCATCCCAGTCTCTCTCACCATTTCACAACCTCATAGCTAATGTGTGGTAAGTGTACTGGCGCAAAAATGGCTGCCATCAAATCATCCAAGTGGGTGCTGCACATTAGTGGTGGTTGAAGTGGCTCCCCACTCACTAAAGTGGTTTGAGTATTGAGAAAAGCAGTAAATAAATGTAAAGAATTATTAATTATTATTATGTATGTAAAGTTTGTGTATTTACAGCCATAGTAGGCACACACATGGAATCATATCTGTGTCTGTTTTTTGATACCTCTGTCTTGGAATTATCATTTCAATAATAAATTTGAACATTTTGAAAAGATGCTTTTCTCTTTTGCTGCTTGGAGTCACATTTTTATTTGTTTTCTGAAACTGATTATTTTATAATATCCCTTCAGGATCTAAACATAACCCTAGAGGGTGTGTGGAATTAATCACACGCCACACTCAGTCATAGAGGGTATCTTTTAATGCCACTAGTCAGTGTAACCTACCTGTCTGTGTTTGTTTGTAGTAAGAGTACCTGGTGAAAATCACATGGACAGTAGCAGAATGTGGAAACTCGCCATATATACGACTTGGGCCATAAACTCTGGAATAGTGTGACAGCAGTGCTGTTCACCCCTGCTTCTAGTCATAACATTTAAAAATTAAAGATCCAGAGTTAAGGTAAACCTTGCTCACCTTGCATACATTAAAAATGAGCGACTGGCAGAAGAAAATGTTTACCCAATGCATTTGATCCATAGCCAGCCCGAGAGTCTGCTCCCTGTTTTCACTGAACCACAAGGAGACACACAGCTTTCCTTAAAGTAAAACCAAATGCCTTAGTTTCTTAATACATCACATTGCATAAAATTAGCTTTATCTGAGGCTAGTTGTGAAAGACAAAAAAGTAAAAGAAAATAACTTGTAAATAGAGTGGCTGTAATCTGAAACCAAAAGTAGCATTGGAGACAATCAAATGTGATTTAGTGATGAAGTAATACAGATCTCTGGGTGGCCTAAATCCTGTTATAATTTGATTCACTTGGATGCCTAGTGCAGGACTGTTGGTGGACATTGTCGGGGTGTAATGGCTGTTCCATTTTTGAGGTCTTGGTCGATCCCCTTTAAGCTTTTGAAATTATTTATTCTCATAGTCCAATGTTTTAGTAGACATTTGGCATGCCAGGTCACCTTAGGAGTTTTCTGTTTTGTTTAAACTTTCTCAGGATCTAGCTTGAACCTTGTCCTGGAAAAGACTTCCTAAAGTTCAGCTTTAGTGTACAAGAACGTATTTCCTTTCTTTGTTTTCATGAAGTGAAATTTCTAAACAGAGTAAGAGGAGGCGGTTGACAGACTGAAAGGTTAATAAACCTTTAATGCTGGCTTGCCAAGCATTTCACACCATCACTCACATCCAAGGTGATGACGGAAAAGACCTCTGTGTCAGAATATCCATTTCCTGAACCCAGAAGCAAAACAAAAGTCTGCATCTTGATCTAGTCTTGGTTAAGCTTCCAAATACTTTTTTGCCTGATCCACAGTCTATTAAAATGAAAGACTTTCTTTGTATTAAATTGTATATATTCGGGATAGTATATTGTTCCTGTTCATCTGAAGAGGGTACCTAATGTTTAGCATTTCTGTGTAGCATAGAGTAGTAGTTCATTTTAAAATTCTAGACATTTATTGCAGCAGACAAATTTGCTAAGATGTAAAAAACCATAAAAGTAGAACAGTGTACTGGCCAGGGTCACCAAATGTTTGGCGGAGGAAACGGATAATCTGCTTCAAAAAGATCCTTTGTCTTCTTCCTTCCATGTTTGAGCTCCTTCAGTGTTGTCCATATGACATCAATTGAAATTACTGCATTGTCATATACTGAAATCCTCTGTACCCATCAATTTAACCTTGTGGCCATTAAATAATAAATAAAAATGCACATGCTGCTCTTGTGATGCCTGCCTCCTGCTACCTTCAGACAAAGCAAATTAACTCTTAACAGGTGGCAGAAATCTTATGGGGAAACAAAAGAAATATTCTGGTTTTACATTTAGATGTACTTCATAAAATATAAATTAATAAAAAAAATTAAAGCATGTAGTGGTTAGCAGTATTACCTCACATTCCATATGCAGGGTAGGCTGATTTAAGACTCTAAATTAGAGGGTGATGGAGTCAGATATCTGTTAGTAACCGCGTTCAAATATTAGAAGGAAACCTTCGCTTCAAGTGAAGGTAGTTGTTTCAGGTAAGGGAGAGAGACAAGTTTGAGGTAAGGTAGTTTGATCCTCCAGTCATTGCATTGGAAACTGGCAGCATACTGAACCTTGACTAGCACTTGCAAGACGTTTTTTGTACTCTACACATATTATAATAAAGACCCTATAAACTGGCATTGGGTGAATGATTGTGCCTAGCAGTTTTTGTTCAGAATTGGTTCCTGCCTGGTGTACTTGCACTATCAATTTGTTCTGTGCTTGAGCACGTTTGTCTGCATGTAACCCACCCAAAGTCTAGTTCGTTTGACTAGTGTGATCGCACCCTGCCAGACCAACCGTACTGTACCCTAGCCTGCTTGGAAGAAGTGGGCCCAGACACGGTTCAGTAGGATTCAGGAATAGTGTGGCAGGGTGACATCAATGGTGCAACCTCATTTTATTCAATAACATTTGAGCTAAAAACAGGTTTTTATCCTCAATTTACAGATGAACGTGTTTGGCAAGAAAAGCAGCAACTTCCTTGTTCTCGTATGTGTAGCATGATTAACAGCAAAAACAGTGTGCTGCACACTAAATAAATCTGTAAGGGGGTAGAGTGTTATTCTGCCCTAGATGATTTCCAAAAAAAAAAAAAAAAAAATACATAAAATAAGAAAATCATTTTGACTTGCATGCTGTCACTCAGTGTTCAGATCTTGTTTTGGATTTACACAGAGTTGCATGGTGATGACGAAAGCGTGCCCAGGCCCAGAACATTAAAATGTGGTGTGGGTGCAGGCCAGTAGGGTAAATGAAGAGGCGTATAGATAGAATGGATTGGTTGAATAGAACGGACATGAGACCTGAGGCACAGGTTATCTCTATCTACTGAACCAGCATATTCGTTTTATTGTGCAATTTACATAGCAGCCCCTTTTGTTTAAACTTTGAGAAGGTGTTATCAGCTTTTTTCCTTGTTTGTGCTTGAAGGAAAAATATGTTCAGGTGTAATGTACCCAATCTCATCCATCTGTTTTCTTAATCCCTACATGGAAGAGGGTCTTTCTCTGAATTACCTTTCCCAAGATTTCTTCCATTTTTTTCCCTACAAGGTTTTTTCTTGTCTTTTTAAGTGTCCAGGCCAGGGGCATTCCTTGTGTGATTTGGGCTATACAAGAAATAAATTGTTGTTGCTGTAGATTTATTTGTTTGCTACCTGTATGAGGTTTGCATTTTGTCCCCATTCTATGTCAGTTTTCTGTAGTTAGTTAATTTACATCCACAAATGTGAGTCATTTGGATTGGCAGTATCCTTGGGGGATGAAGAATATGTACTGTACATGGGTGTGCTCTGTATATGTATTGTATATGGGTGTGCTGTGTGATGGGCTAATAAACTAATAGATCGATTGATCAAAAAAAAAATTATTTTGTCCAAATTTGACGTGGTGTCCCTGTCAGGGTCGGTGTTAACACAGAGACTATAGGGCCTGAATAGTCTCTGTGTTTTGGGGTTACAATAAATGGATACTTTTACTTGGACAACTTTTCCTTTTCCAGCTTGTTCTCAGATGATAATAAAATTGATCTAAGACATAGGAAAGTTGATGGTTGGAAACAATGTTTTCTTTTAGGATATGCATAAAATAAAATTAAAAACACTCTTATGACCAAATGTTTGTCACTCTGATGTATTCCTGTATTATGTTGTATTAAGACTTTTTTATTTCCATTTTAAATTGTAATTTTACCAGCAGCAAAAACAAAAGCCAAAAATCAGACTGCAGCTTTTTATTTTACAATCCATAGAAGTGAAAAAGGAAAACATCTGAAATAAAATAATTATAAATGAGCAAAGTGTGGATAGTACTAGGCTTCAGAAAATGCTCCCTTAATGTATAAAACGTTTGGCCTGAACATTGCACTTCCACAAGCTTCAAATGGCAGCAGTTTAACTCCTTTCATGTGAAAATTAGCAAGTGTTGGTGGAAAATACTATGATGGAAATATTAACCTCCAAGACAGACTGCTGCCAATGGTACATATACAAATAAAATGGGCTTGTGTTTGAGTGCAGGTTTATATTTCACTGACTTTTTGTGTTTTATTTTTGTGATTCTTAATTCCCAACAGGTTATTGATTCCCAAAATTTTAATTAATATTTGATAACAGTCAAAGTCAAGTCAGCCTTAGCTGACTTCCCCTACAAACCATGTTTATACAGTACTTTCTCCTTTTTTTAAAGTCATATTGAGCATTTAAAACTATTATTTGAGTTTTCTATAAAGCTCTGGCTGCCTAATTTCAGAAAAAAATAATTTTAAGAGGTGTGATGGTGTGACGTGGACGAGGTGGACGTTTATTTAAAAGCAATACCAAACTAGTGCCCTTGCATGCTAGAATTAGAAAACTGTTGTATGAAAATAACTGAGATCGGTGTGCAAAATACACCAGCGTGAGTAGTTAAGGATTAAACCAAAGATCCACAATTTAAACTCTAGCAATATCAAAAGAGTACTTGGTACTAAACCTCTGCAGATCTGGATGAGGGCAGCACTCCTTACAAAGTACAGAAATCCTCACACTTTTATACTGGCTGGCATTCAGTAGAATTGTTTCCTCTGTGCTCTGGGCTTGTACCTTTATTGCCCCCTTCTCTGAAGTGTTTTATTTGTTTTGTCTGTTTGCTTTGTGGCAAGATATCTTATTATTTATTCTAGTCCTGCAATTCTATCATTTTACATAAGAAATAAATCTTTTTTTTTTTGATTGCTAGCTATCTCTTCCATTTGTAGAGCTTTGTCTGGATAGCAGTACAGTGGTGTAATGGTTAATGCTGCTGTCCTACAGCTCCTGGTTTCCAATTTGGGCTGTTGTCTGCATTGGTGTTGCTACATTAAGGTAATTCATGGCATCCCTTTCAGGGTTCTTTCTACCCTTGCTCCTTGTGCTACCAGATTAGGCTCCAGACTAATTTAGCAGTGATCAGATGAAGAAAATTATCCTTTTTTTTCCAACTCATAATAAATCATGAATATGCTGTCACAACAGTTGGAGGACTGGCAGGTCAATGAACTCTCTCTTCAATAATAGATAGATGGATATTTAATACATCCATCCATCCATTATCCAACCCACTATATCTTAACTACAGGGTCATGGGGGTCTGCCGGAACCAATCCCAGCCAACACAGGGCGCAAGGCAGGAAACAAACCCTGGGCAGGGCACCAGCCCACCGCAGGGCACACACACACACTCACACACCAAGCGCACACTAGGAATGCACCTTACCTGCATGTCTTTGGTCTGTGGGAGGAAACCCACGCAGACACGGGGAGAACATGCAAACTCCATGCAGGGAGGACCTGGGACAGGTACCCATATAATACAGTTCAGAATCATGGGGCCATGGCAACATTGGGTCAAGGAATGCACCATTCCTAAATGAGGGACTGTGTGACACTCATACACATCCTGACACCTGCTCATTGAAGGGGGAATTTTATAGTCACCAGCCAGCCCTAACACACGTTTGGGGTATGGAAAAAAAAAACTGGAACACCAGAGGGAAAATCCATACAGACACTGAGAGAGCATGTAAACACCATGCAGACCGCATCCAGGGTTCAGAGTTGCGCTTATGCAGCAGTGCTAACCACTTTGCCACAGTGTCATCATAAACTGCAATTACACACTTTGAAACAGAGTTCACTTTTACTTTATGTTAATAAAACATCTTGTATGTTTGTATACCTGCAGTTGTTATACATAAAGTGTATATGAATGGGTATCCTGTTTAACAAACAATCGTTCAGCTAACTGTTCAAACTACAGGCAAACCTTTTGAAAAGAACCGAGGGCTTCTTGTGGTTCCTGAACTGGCATTTAGGTTGATCACACGAGTGGACCGCAAAGCATTGCCTGGCTTTTACCAAGGAACATACTGGGTCAGTGTGCTTCCTTGATGGCTCATCTGAATGAATCCTGTTTTTTTTTTTTTATTGTTATTATTAATAAACCTTTGGTATTGGAGGTAGAAAACCAAACTAAATCAGATCTACCTGTCTGCATTATTGGAAACCCATCAAGCTCTTTTTCTTTTATGTTTTGTAAGGATCAAACTCTTTTTATGTTTTGTAAGGGTTCTGTCTAATCCCTCTTTATTTTTCTTATTGCTTTTGCTAGCTGGACTGCCCTTTGCAATACTCACACCGCGCCATAATCCATTCAAACGAGGATTTTTCTGTAATGATGATTCAATCAAGTATCCCTTGAAAGAAGACACCATATCCTATCAGTTGTTAGGTGGAATAATGATTCCTTTCGCTCTTATTGTTGTAAGTGAACATTGTTTTATTCCACACCTTTTTGCCTGGTTGTCACTTTTGGTGTTGGTGCTTCTAATGTGTTTCCGCCTTTCCAACAGTTTTCCTCCAATAATAGGAATGCTGTGCTTGTCTTTCACTAACTCTAGTATCCTGCCTTTAACATCTTAAGACACCTAGTTGTTTGTACTAGAAACCTGTTACACAGTTGGCTAAATGGCCAGGCAAAGCTAATGCACAGAGGTCGCACTTGCCTAGAACAACTTGACCAATGTCAAAATTAGTTACAATTGTACATTCAAGGTGTGGAAAGAATCAACAGCTCATTACGTTGGTTTTTTGTTTGGACCAAATGAGTTTATCACACAGAAACTAATGTTGCTATGTAGCTGTTGTTTCTTCAGCAGTATTTAAACTTTTGTATTGAAGAATCTTGGTGCAGGCAGTGAAACAAAAATTGAAAATTACTGAATATGTGACTGTGGTTTCATCTAAGCAGCCTTTGTTCTTTGTTGCATTGTTGAAATCAGATTCTTTTTTTCTTATTGCTACAACAAAGCAGAAATTGACAGATCTTCATAGTATAAATACATTTTGTTATTTTACACATTAAATCAAAAACACAACCACATATTCAGAACACTAACGGTTAATTGCTTGGCTAAACTGGTCAATCTGAAGCAGTGTTGTTCCAGAGATAACCCATACATTTTTATCGGGTTTTACAGCCAGTTCTAGGTATTGTGAAATTTATTGGCATCCTTGAAATTTTAATATCTTTAAAACAAACAGAAACAGGAAAAAATGATGCCCCTAAGTTTTATTAGTTTAATTTACAAAATGGGGTAAATAAACCTTTGTTTTAAAAGTTGTCACCAGTAGGATGTTCCAGAGCACAAACACAGTCAAGAGTTCAAATAAAGTGTATATTATTACACAGGAATGCCCCTTTCAGGTGGTTATTCGTAAGCGCCAATGATCTCGATCACAAATTCAGTAATGTCCCTCCACACTCCTCCAAGCAAGCGTTGTGCCCTACTGCTCAATGCAAACTCAGTGAATGAATGCGAGGCTGCTCCTTTCATTGCAGGGGCCCGGGGTGCTTCAGACATCAGTATTCTGCATGGAGATAGTACCTCTGGGTCAGAAGGAAGCCCCACAATGTAAGGATCGCCATTCCTTGCAGCACCCATGGCGCATGGGACTACAATTCCCAGTGTGCCTTGCACGTGTGGATCTGGATATGCCTCCCCAGGAATGCTGCCATTTGCATGCAATCTTGGTAAGCTACTTTCTCATGTCCACCCACCACTCTGACCTCCTAACTGGGAAAGGTTCTTCTTCTGAAGCCAACTGAGATGCCAGCCCATCCATGTTGGCATGGCATGTCCATCTCCTGGCTGAGACAGAGCATGTCCCAACTTCCCATTACGCTGGACTTCTGGCCAGGCAAGGCAACATGGTCCATCAAAGCCAGGATGCCAATCCATCCTGGGTGTTCACTACAATGTGTAGACAAAACTAAAACATGTATGTAGTTGCTGGCATCCAATAGCTAGTTCTTTATTGCAGAGATGTTAGAAAGAATACACTCTGTTAACAGGCTGCACTTTTTAACTGAAATCTGCACCATTTTTCAACTGCAGAATGTTCTAGTTGTTCAGCATTAGAAGCATGCTTTTGTCTCATTGCAGTTTTTTAAATCTTGCCATTGGTTTAAAACTGCTTCCAGATAAAGAATCTTTACTGGCTTCTCCAGAACTGTCCATTGTCTCACCTTGAGCCATTTCTGGATGCTATGCAATTCCTTTATATTGTCCCACTGGAGGAATCCAACATACTTGATAAAGTTTAATTTTGTGCTTCAACATAATTATCATCAGTTTCCATGTTACCATGCATTCTTTCAAGGGTTCTGGTATCAGAAGCAGAAAATCAACCCCATAGCATTATGAAACCTTTGTCGTATTTGGCTGAGGGTGTAATTGCTTCCTTTTGAAGTCTGAATATTCCCCCTCAGATCTGTACTTCCAAACAGTTCTTATTTTGTTTTCGTCTAACATTTTCCCAGAAAGACTGAGGCTTAAGCAACTATGCTATTACAAAGTTCAGTCTGACTCTATTGTGTCTTTTTGTCAACTATGGAGCCTTCCCTGGCTTTTGACCATATAACCCTTTAGATCTTTGGAAATGGTCTGTGGCATTTTTTCAGCAACACTTAACCAATCACTGACAATATCTGCAATCTTTTTGGGCTGTTACGTGACTTCAGATGTTAAGGCTTGTGAAAGTTGCCAACAGTGTAATCAAAGAGATGATATACACGGGAAAAGACAATTACTGCTTCCCATTGAATCAATTAAATTTTTATGAAGAGTACCAATAATTTTATCCAAGCTGTTTTTCTCCCTTAAAATCTGAGGATTTACATTCTTTTTTACTCTGTTTTTAAGTTGTAGTTAAAACTAATAAAAGTGAGAAGCATTTTTATTCTGTTTCTGCATATTATAATACCATAGAATTGGGGTGCCAATAAATTTCCCGAATATCTAATCTTCAAAATTGATGGATCTTCATGGCCTCCTAAAGTAAATAACAAGAAAGGGAAGATGTGGGGAAAAGGAAAACACCATTTTGTTACTACTTTCACAGTTCCACCTCACCCAGTGTCCGTGTCCTCGGTTTCCATATGTGAAAGTGTCTCCATGAATTGCTGTGGACATGACCTAGAATGCGTGATGTTGGATTAAGTCCTACTATCAACGTGCTTCTGTACTGATTCTTTTTAATGTGTATCACAACCAAGATAGAAATGACACTGGGCTGAAGTGGTGGTGCAATAAGAGGTATGGAATCAGTGGGAAACTGAAATTCTCTTCTTGTCGGTGGTGGTGATAAATTGTGCAAATCATTTTTTGTTTTTTAGAGAAGATATTTGAGATATCTTTGAAGCTTGCACAACACGTAAAAGGCATTACTTTATTTCAATTTTGACTTTTCTATACTGTATACTCTTAAATTGCAGAACGCAAAGGCTATAATCTTCTACATAAATCAGAATAATCATCTTTCATAAATGTAGTGATTTGTTTTTTTTCCCTAAATTTAGTCTTTTTTCTAATGTTAAAAGTAACATTGTTATGTACCTGGCAGAAATGCGACCTCTGATGCATTAAGAAACATGGCAGACTTTCTTCTTTTTAGAATTTCTTTTGACTACTTCCTTCTTCTTCAGAATATATTTATTTTGGAAGAAGAAGAAGCAAGTACAGTAAACCTGAATCTTAGTATGGATTTGGATTCCATGTAAAATCAGTTTAGTAAGCAGCTTCATAGGAATATGCCTTTTGATGAGGAAGTGACCTTTTATGTTACGTATGACAAATGTTCTTGGAGCTGGAGTGCTGCCTCAGGTTACACTGACTTGGCTCATATTTAAAGAAAAAAAAAAAAAACTAGTATTATTTTGCACCACCTGATCTTTAGACAAAAACAAGCTGCAAATCTGCTGATCAAGTTGGTCAGGCTACCAGAAACAAGAGTGGCATTTACAGAAATAAGCTGCGATTACCATTATACTTTAATGCTTTTTTTATCTGATGGCTTAAAACCAAAGAAATATTAGTTTGTTTGCAGCATGGCCTCATTTTTATTGTACATGTTTACTGCTTTCTGAACTTGATTCATCACATTGGGATTCAAAGATATATTTTTTCATGTGGTCAAGCTCAGAAATAAGGGGGTAAATGCAATACACTTGATTTTCCTTATATTACTTAAACTACATTGTGAAGTACCACTCAGATTTTATCAGCTTTTCCTGCCTTTCCTGTAAACGTATGATGATTTGTTATTGGGGCAACTTAATGTACTGTGTGTGAGATGTCCTTGAAATTACAAAGCCACTGTGACTTGAAAAAAGTATCATTTCAAAAGCACCACTCTTTGTATATAATTGAATGACCCAGTATCTCTAATACGCTCTGTGCAATGAGCTTAGTTACATTAAAGTTACCTGCTCAATTAATTTAACATTTGTATTTATTTTATCACGCATTGTTTAACCAAACTAACTCGTGTATCTGTTTTCACAGATGATCGTGGGAGAATGCTTGTCAGTGTATAGTAAACGCTTGCATTCAAATTCCTGTTTTAGAAACACCTATGTGGCCTGCCTATACAAGGCCATTGGGACTTTCCTGTTTGGAGCTGTCATTAGCCAGTCATTGACTGATATTGCAAAGTACTCTATTGGACGGCTACGACCTCATTTCTTAGCTCTTTGCCAACCAGACTGGTCAACCATCAACTGCAGCTATGGCTACATTGAGAATTTTACCTGCACAGGAGACAAGGCAGCTGTCAATGAAGCCCGGTATGTATTGCTTAGGTTTAACAATCTCCTTTCTTATAATATTTCTTACATTGTTGTGTCATTTCATCATAAAAACATGAACTTTAAACATGTGCTTTTAACATTTCTGTCAATCAATCAATCAATCAATCAACATTTATTTATATAGCACATTTTCATACAAAAAAATGTAGCTCAAGGTGCTTTACAAAATGAAGAATAGAAAAATAGAAGACACAATAAAAAATAAACATAAGTCAACATTATTTAACATAGAATAAGTAAGGTCCGATGGCCAGGGTGGACAGAAAAAACAAAAAAAAAAACTCCAAGAGCTGGAGAAAAAAAAAAAAATCTGTAGGGATTCCAGACCAAGAGACCGCCCAGTCCCCTCTGGGCAAATCTGTCACATCTGTTATCCAATTGGATCGGATAGATTCATTTAGATAAATCTTTATTAATCCCAAAGGGGAAATTTAAATGCATACAGTAGTAGAAACATAAACAACAAGAATGCAGACTCGCAGGACACAATCATTAGCCAATCAATCGATAGATAGATAGATACAATTAACAAGTACAGTGGGTAGAAACATTGACCTGATAGCAGTGTGCTGAAAAGACCTTATCACATTAACTGGTGACATTACCCCATAATTCAGTGCTTCTAGTGTACCAGCCTAACTATCCTTCAAAACCATAGAGATCTTGATACGAGCTGCAGCATACTGAAGATTTAAATTTTATAGTAGACCTCTCTAATTTCAGAACTAGTCCATATAAGAGTCCTTTTGCAATTTCTTCTTATAGTGCTCATGTTCATATTAATCATGCTTTTGGGACTCGCATACTGTATTTTATTTTAATCATAAATCATAAATAAGAGTTTTTACTTGGTAATTCTATATGAAAATGTGCAAAAGGGTATTACTGTAATATTTTATTTCTCAGGTAAGAAAACAGACTTCAGACATTTAAATTTTATTTTTGCCATTCACAATATATACATTTGAGAATGTTATATTAGTCTTAAGGATTATCAGAAAGAGATTTTCGGGCAATGTGTGACAATTGCTTAATACTGGATTACTTTATTGCTAATTTATCACAGGTTTAAATTATATAATAGCTGCATCCCTCAGATGTTTAAAAATAAGTTTTATTTATTCATCCAATTTTTATTTATTCATTTTATTTGAAGAAAATAACATTCCATACGATTAAGCACACCTTATACAGTAAAGAAGATAACATTACATACAATCCAGTTGAACGTCTCAAACTAGAGTTCAACCTCCACCCAAGAGAAAGAGAGGAGAGCCAACACCAAGAGCAAATCTTTTAAAACAAAAAAGAAATGAGAATGTGTTTTTCCCCAATATAAATGCTTATTCTAAAGTTTGCTAAATTTAAAAATGTTTTGAACAGATCCTCTAAGCGAGAATATGACTTTTTAGTGTTTCAAAGAGTGTAGAACATCAGTTACCCACTGACTTATAACAGGTTGGCTGGGATTCTTCCAGTTGAGCAAGATAAGGCTACGTGCTAGTAGTGTGGTATAGGCATTCAAAGATTTTTGACCAGAATGATGTTAATTTGGTGCACTTACAAAACATGGGCCCAATGAGGCTGCAGCTAGGTTGCAACATTCACAGGCTGAATCTTGGCTTGTATACATTTGGGATACAACACGATACATGTGAGCAATAAAATATCTTAACGTGAATGACTGAGTGCTTTGACATATGGAGCTAGAGTGTATCCTATTCATGGCTGCCTTCCACTTGTTTTAAGAGATATTAAGTGACAGATTTTTTCTCCATTGTACCCTGGAATCTTTGAAAGGAAGAGACTTGACTATGTTATATATTAATGAGATGCTGTCTGAGACTTCAAGACTGATCAATATTTCTTATGGAACGAACATGGGTGGGAGGTGTGGAAAGTTGGGCAGGTTACTTTTAGCAAAGTTTCTGATTTGAAAGTGTGGAACAATAATGTTGATGGGAAGTTCAATTTGAAGCGTAACTGCTCATAAGATGCAAAGACATTATCTATATACAGTTCTCTAAGTGTTTTAATCTGGGATGTTTTCCAAACATTAAATACTGTGTAGGTTTGAGAGGATAGAAAAGGTGAATATCATGCAAAGGAGCAGCAGATAAAAACTTCTTTACCTTAAAGTGCTTCCTGAATCGCTTCCATATTCTGAATGATTGATGGACAATTGGATGATTGAAATATTAACAGTAATTTGTATTTATTGTGGCTCAAAGCACTAAAGCAGGGCATATATTTAAACCAGAATATTACAAGTCAAGGTAATGGAGAGCTGAAGTCTATCCTGGCACCACTGAGCAGAAGACAGGAGCTAACTAAGAGTATGTGGAGTGCATGTGGAATACAGTGAAATTCTTACTTACATGTCTGCCCAACATGCAATATGCTTCTCCTCTCTGGCACCATGATAAGCAAAAATGCGTTTAAATAAACAAATGCGTTAGTACATGTTACAATACATGTAGACTTAAAAATAAAGTTTTACTCTTTTGAAATCTCTGGCATCTTAGGTCACTATTAATAATGTTAGTAATGATAGTGTTAGTAAAAACTAAGTCATATATTGAGAACATTATAATTTAAGTGTACATTGCACCATAGAAAATCATTACAGTAGTCTGATGTCCTTCCTGATTCTTTTAACATATTGCTTCAAGCAAGAAGATAGCATTTTGTTCATGGTTGCACTCTGTATTTATAGCCAGCTGTTGATGAAGCACAATTTGGTTTTTCATCTCTACATCTGTTTTGCATACTTCCTCTACCTGGAGCCTATCCAAGGAACAATGGGACCAAGGCAGGATCCAACTCCTATCTGCTCGCTATCAAATCTGCTTAATCCAGTTAAGGGTTGCAGTGACTGTCTATAGCCATGTTAAAGGGTACAAGACAAGTATTCGTCCTGAGCTTAGTCTACATCAGTTCACATCTACTCATACAACTAGACTTAACCTGCATTTCTTTGGGAGGAAATCGGAGTAACCAGAGAGAAACTCCCATGGACACTGGGAAAATGTTCAAACTCTAAAGGGACAGTGACCTGGCAGCTCTCTAATCTAGTAATCTAGTAATAAGTACCATACAAACATAAAGAATGGTGGGAGCAGAATGCAAGAGACTTCTCTGTTCAGGACACCATCACGTACATCGCAAAACTCATTTACACAGCTCCATTTAGAGTACCCAGGCAACACAACTTGCACATCTTTGGGACAGAATACCAGTGCAAACTCCTAGAGACACCTAAAATATATACAAACTAAATGTACACAGCCCCCAGGGTGGGATTTGAACCCAGGATTCTAGAACTGTAAAGCAGCAGCACTTACCAATGTTCAGCCCTCAAGTGGAATCTAGCTTTTGCTGTTGCACATTTTTTCATCAATTGTAGATCAAGCTGAAAAACACAAAAATAAATATTGGTAAGTGTCTTCTGACTTTTTCTTTTTACATTCATTATGTTAATGGTAGTTGGTTGAACTCTGGTACTTTGCACATAAATTTGAAGCATCTTTTCAGACCTGACTGCATATCTTAAATTTGATTCCATTTAATATTACATGTGAATGAAATGGCTTTCTTTCAATAATAAAATGGCCTTTGCATGTTCTTTTGTCACCTGAAATCCTGCCACTTGCTTGCTTGTTGTTCGGCCAACAAACAGTAAGTATTATATTTTATTTTTCTTGAAAGATTTTTCTGCAAAACTCTTGGTGCTGAATTTTATCAGTTATATCAATATTTTTTCAGAAATTGAAACTAATGTTAATTTGTGGTAAATTTAATCTTATGGCATCTCTTTGTGGCTAAATATTTAGGTTAGATTAGATCAGATCTTTATTGTCACATTGCACTGTGAGAGAATAGTGAAATTCTTGTTCCACAATTGCAGGAGGGGTAATGAGTGCAAGGAGGTATATACAGGCAATAAGACAATAATTCTGTATTAGTTCATAGTTTTTTTATTTTATTATGGGACTGCAGACTTGCAATTAAGAGGTAATTGGTAACTTATGGCCACCACAGAAAAGAACTTTTGGTCAACCAGCTTAAGCACTTTCAGTGTTGCAGTCAAGTAACTGTTTTCTGGCATTTCCAAAGCCGAGCAGAGCATTATCTGCTGACCAGGTTCCAAAACTTGTTATAGAGGTAAAACAAATTTCTGTAAAATGTGTTTGTTTTCGGTCATTCTTTTGAAGTTAATTTTGCCTTTGAAAATACTGAGACACAAGAATCGCAATGAATTACAGTACGTGAGATGACATTACAGGTACATAAATATACATTTAAGTTGAACTCTGTAGAGCTATAGTTTGCATTGTGCATAACAACTTATTAACATTTGCAACAGTTCCAAAAAAGCTAAATTGATGTAAAATACAGTGGGGTTCACTTGAGTTACAGATTTGCTTCACCATTTCCTAGATTCCTTCAGTTTCAAAGCCGTATGTGAACTTGTGTGCATCATTTGTGATAAACTGGTGTCCCATTTTGATGATGCAAGATGGATTTGCTTCCAACTAAGTACCTCTGTTTTAGACCCATGTGTGACAGTCCGGGTTAGCTCCACACTCCCTTGTTGCATCAACCCGTAACCGTCAATAGTCATGTACCGAGGCAACTAAGGCAAATGAGAACACACACATTCAGCAAGTGGTTGGTGCATAAAGTGGCAGTTCTTTTAAATAAAACCAGACAAAGAACTTGTTCGCATAAATAAATAATCGATATATAAAGACAGTGCAAACCATGGAGGTTAAAAGTCTAAATAAATATATCTGTAAAACAAGGTTAAAACACAAGGGTGAACGTATTCTTTTTAAAACCATGAGTCACGGTGCTATATTTCTAAAATCTGATGGCTCCCCAGCTTATTCTCTTTGGATTCTGCAGCAAATGGACATGTCAGCTAGCAGGCACAGGCAAAACTTTGATCCCGCTCAGGTCTTTCTTGCCAGTCTGTGTGCGTATACAGGGTGCCACCCCAAGCTTTAATCCCTCCAACTCCCCCTACAGTCCTCCTGTAGTTGTTTTGGTCACGTTTTCTCACAGGCTGCTCAGCAGGAGCAACCCTCAGCCCCCTTAAGAGTCAGCCACATGCTCCTCTCCTAGGGCTCACTTTCCCTCTGTCTCACACCAGTTCTCTCCCGCCTCTGCCCTTCCTTTAACCTCTGTGTCTTTCTGTTGTCTTTCTTTCTTGCGTTTTTTTTTCTGTCCTTCTCTGTTGTACAGGCTCCTTTTTTATCATCCTTAATTGGCTGCAGGTACGATGCTTTGCCTACTCTGAGGTTATGAACAAGGCACCTGACTAATCCTGCGTATGTGATCAGCCAAGCACCCCAATCAACCCTGGAGTCAAGCATGCTACCTGATCGGATGCAATTAATTAAAAACTGCACTGTGCCACAGACCTTTCTTCACACACTGATATTGTATTACAGGGTTTGTAATAAGCTTGAGCTTTTCCTGATAACACTTGAGAAAAGGCAGGAACCAACTCTGCATGTGATGCCAGTTCTTTGCAGAGGACAATCGCACACTGGCACATTTGTTTCAGGGACAGTTTCAAGTCAGCTGTCACCCTTACATGAAAATGTTTAGGGGGTTGGGAGGAAAGTAGGATTTTCTGGATTTTCTTTCTTTGAGTAAATATAGAAATATGTTTTATAAATTGTAGTCTACATTGTTGTTTTATAATTCTATGATAGTCTGTGAAGTGCTGACAGATCACAGCCTCCGCAGTAATACATTTTGAGAAATATTGTTGGAATGTTAACTGACAGGATGTGACTAGACTGCAGTTTAGTGGGTAATACCATGGCAAGTTTCTCCAGGTAGTGCTAAGTGTACTTCAGACACTGCATGCTTAAACTTGCACTTAGACTTTTGCAATCAGATCTGTGTGTGGTAAAGTAAATAATAAAAAGGATGGACCACAACTTATATTGAGCAATATAAAAAATGTTTAAGCTGTGATGAAGAGCAAAAATGTGTTTCTCTTTTACTGAATACTCACTCATTGGTTTATGACTCATAATGAAATAACGTAGCTATTTAGGTTGAAGCATTTGCATTAAGTCTGTTCCTTTTTCATTCCACGTGCCAAGATTAAAAAGGTTACTTGGCATTACTTGTTTTTCCTATGCATTACTGTATCTTTTGACAGATACCACATTTACTCATCTAGCCTGTCTTAACAGTCGATTGTTACATTTTCTACACAAATTAGCTGAAGGTTTACTGGAAGGATATGACTCATTCACATAAGCTGAAACTTTTTTTTACTCGGATGAAGGATGTGTCTGCTTTATCTTATGTCCCAAGTGATTGTTTTATGTAATTGCACAAATTCTAATGTACTTTCACAAGTCTCAAATCAGTCTGGTGATGGATCTTGTGATGTAAAACCTGTAAAAAAACATGTGAGTCTTCTCAAAACCAAAAAGAGTGCAATACAGTATTTACATGTCATGAACCAAATGAAATTGTTTGAAAAATAGATCTTCCTTTCTTGCATTTTTTATGTATTCAGTCGGGATTACTTTTCTGCATAATACATATTTTCTTAATTGTAGAAGACAGAGTAGATGCAGAATGCAGTAGCTTTCACACAGAAGCCATCCCAGCAAATGTCTGATTTTCCAAAGGTGTCATTTTGCTTGACTTCTCATTGCACACATACCAGATTAAAACAGTAGACCCAGGTGACACCTAAAGTAACCAGAACATTCTGTGTGGGAGGAGAATGGACATCCTGGATGAGACAGGGAAAAATACATTACCTGGATGAGGGGCCAGCACAATGACAAAAGCTAATTGGCCAGTGGATCGGAGAAATAAATTGGTGTCCAGATGGCAGGTAATAATGGATGGACTAGTGGAAGCTGAGATTCAGAAATGGTAGCAGTAGTCCTCATATGGGAACCCAGTTTGGACACCAGCAGGGGTGCTTGGGAGATGGAGTCCAGAAGCACAGCCTGTTTGGGGTCTCAGGGGATCGAGACATGGCCCTGTCGGGAGACGATCTCCCTAATTTTCTTATGGCCCAAAAGTATTTCATGCAGGACATGACGTGACACCGGAAGCAGTCCCAAGTCCAGCATAAAATACAGCCTGACACCTCGTGTCTTGGGAGTCAGAGTCGGGAGGCAGTGGGCAACACTCAACAGAGGTGGAAAAGGAGGAAGAATTGTTAGTTTATTATTCATTTATTGTATAATTTGTGGCTCATTGCTGAAAAGAGGTCTGTAAAGGTGCATTGTAGAATAAACACCTTTTATCCAATTACCCCGTGAATACACCACAGGTTATGTGTTTGGGTCTCTCTGGTGCCCCCTTGTGGTTACATATGATATAATAAAAATATTGGTTTGCACGTTCTCTCCATTATCTTTTTTCTTTTACACATGAATTAGTAGACCGTGTTGCTACATTCTTATAATTCATTTATAATATGTTGTATGTAGATCGTTTGCTTATTTACCACTGAGTGGTCAAATCAGATTGGCTGTGTTTACTCTGTAATCTGATTGTTATGAGAGAAAAAAATATTCATAAGATTGATGAAGCTGTTATATTTTACAAATATATTGTAGTCAAACCAGCACTGAAATAATTGAAAAAGCAGTCTTGAGCTAAAACAGTGATGGGAAATGAACCAAAATACATCCATCCATCCATTATCCAACCTGCTATATCCTAACTACAGGGTCAAAATACATGTAAATCATAATTCATTCAAAAGTTAATATAAAATAAGAAATAATGTGCATAAGCCCGCAGTGAAGGCCAAAGTCAAATCCTGAAAAAGATAAGAAAAATAATTCCAGTCTATTTAAACGCTATTCGTGTAAGAAAATATTATACTGTATATAGACGCTGAAAAAGAAAAAAAAGCAACTTTAATTTACATATTTTGGATACATACAGATTACTGTATAATGTAATGTAGTATTATGACATGCTGGCTGCATATAAGTAGTTAGAAATAGGAGAACAGAAAGGATTGAATATACTTTAACAGATTTACCAGCATTACATAAAAGTAATCCATAGAACCAAGACGTTCTTTGTTTTTTTGCTAATCTCTTAAATTCCCTGATGCTTTTGTGTTTAAAAGAATTCTATGTAAATGCTACATACATACTTTCATTTATTCTCAAACCCTAATTCAGGATTGTGGGTGCCCGAGCCCTTGCAGCATTGGATTCAAGGCAGGACTAAAGTGCATTGTGGGGCACAAGCTTGAGCACACCTACACATGCTCACACTAATCTAATCCAAGCAGATGGGGAGAGCATTCAATCTCTATGCAGAAAATGACTGGGGTGTGATTCAAGTCTAATATACAGTACAGGATCTGTGATGTGACAGCAGTAACTGCAGTGCTATCTTGACAGCCAGCCATGTTATTCATACCTCACACAATGCAGTCTACATTTTGTATTACAAAATTATTAAAGGATGGCATGGTGGAGCAGCTCCCATCACTAGGGAACCGAGTTCAAATCCTAGTCAAGTGACCCTGAGCTCTAATTGTGTTTATGTGGATGTCACTTGTACTAAAATTTCTCACCAATATCCAAGATTTTGCTAATTAAGTTAATTGGTTAACAGCAAATTTGCCCATTATGACTGAATGTGACCAGCTCTGATGGCAGCAGTTTATACTTGATGGGGTAATGACAGGGCTGATCATTCTGTTGACATGCATTTGAGAGTTTATGGTGTCTTCAGATCTATTTTAACAATGCTCTTCTGTTATATGCTATAGCTCACCAAACCATGACCTCCGGTATTAATGATATATGCCTTTCAACAATGCTCTATGGAAAAATTATGACATGAATTTAGCAGGATTTCCACATTCAGGCCCAGCTGGAATTTCAAGAATTCTACCATTTTTTCTGTCATCAGGATCCATTAATTTATTCTGAGGTGTTTTACATTACTTTAAGGCAGTCACCCATTGGTCTGTTACAGTGAACATCTGTTCATTGTGACGCTGGGTACCAGTTATATTCCTTTTACTCAGTTTTACTTTTTATTTATTGCAATGGTCCTTATAATATTTACCTAAATGTTTGACTTCATCTTCATTTTCTGTTTAATATCATTCATGTCTTCTTTAATATTTTTTCATATCCTCCCTCGGCATAATTGACAACATTCAGTTTCATGTTCAGCACAGTAGTCTGGTGGTGCGTCATGGTCAAAAGGTGTTGATGTGGGTGCTGTAAACAAAAATGACACATGATTTTGTTTGATAGGATAAATGAACTTCTTCAATTCCAACTTTGCTTTTGCTTCTCTACTCTCCTGTACTGTCCAGCCTATGAGCTTGACGACTGCTGGATGTGAGGCATACGGAATGAGATTCTTTCCCAGATATAGTGCCAGACACATCAGGGCATACATAACGGCCTGTCTGTCCCCTCTTCATTCTCATCACCATGTACTTGTCAATCTTATAGGTTTTGGTGGCTCTTTAGGAGGTTGTTGTTCTGAGACAAATTGTGCTCTATGCCTAAGAAAACCTTAAGATGCAGAATATGAATATAAATTGAAGAAAAATTATATAATGACAATATTAAGAACCTAAACTATTAAAGATAAATGTACCAGAGTGGTTCTATAGAGTGATGCCATAGAGGAACCTCATTTGGTTCCAAAAAGACCCATCCACATGAAGGTTCCAGAAAGAACCTTTATTTATTTAGATATGTAACAGGCTCTATACAGTAAATAACCATGAAGAGACGGTAACAGATTTGTGAAATACCAATGGGCCATGGGTTTAAAAGGACTCACACTACATACACTACCACAGGCTTTGTCCAAGTTTCCTTCATTTGTTAGTGACCTGCTAGGTAGCCTACCATACATCAAAGATTTCAAAGTACAAAGAACCAACTTCATATTCCTAGAACCCGTCCAAGAATGAAATGGTGCTTTGTCTAGAAATGGCTCTATGAGGAAGCATACATCCCAGTAGAGAGAACCATTATTTTTAAGAGTGTACTGCCAGAGGAGAGTTGTCTATATCATCCATTCCTGACAAATGAATGAGTGCAAAAAGAAAATGTTTAATAGTAGTGCGTTTGGAAAACCACTGTGCATCCTGAAACCTAATAAACTTAATAAACTGAGTGGTGGTACATATAGAAAAATCACTTGAGTGTTAAAATGAGGCCTTCGGAGTTCACTCATGATAATCAAAGTTGATTTCTGTAATAACATTAATTTGTAATCAAACAGTATTAATAATGCCTTTTTGTACTGTGTGGTCTAATCAGGTAATGCAGATCCCACAGATAAATGTCTTGTCATCCCCATTTAACTCTGTCACAGAAAATGTAACAAAAAAGGCTGCTATGCGCACTGCTACAAACAAACAAAAAGAAAAGGAAGGCTGTCTGGCTAAGATAATGAGATTTGTTTCTCTTTTCAATGATAGCAACCTCTGTTCTATGATGCAGTCTGTTCACAACTGACTACCACCCTCCGGCAGTGTCGGGCTTTTTAGGTAGGAAACCGGGAAGTGGAGAAGTCAGTTGTCCTCACTGGTCAACTTCTCGGTACGGTGGAGGGCAGAATAGAGGAGAAGGTTAGCGCAAGTGCACCCTCTCGACCCGGGGTGTTAGTACCTGCTTCAGATGAGCCCTGAGGTTGATCCACAGATGCCATTGTGTGACAACTGTAATAGGAGCTTGCCAATTACATTAATATTTTCTTTATATTAACTCTTCATCCAAGTCATTCTTTTTATTTTGAAAAACATGAAAGTTCCAGAACATGTAATTAAGTTTTCCAGGACATGTCTGACTTAGAGTGGCTCAGTAATGATTATAATTATTTTATTAAAGTGATGGCTCAAAGCTGAATGATTCAAATAGTGTTTAATGAACCTAGTATACTGTAATACTCAGATTTACAGTGAAATTAATTTTCATTTTAACCCTTCATCTCAGTTAGTTTATACCATTCAAGGACAGTACTTTTTTTGCAATGTTTTGTATTAAGAAAGTTAAAGTTTTAAATATATATATGGAGAATTCTTAGAACGTTATTGCCTCTGAGCAAATCGTTAGTGATCATAATTATTTATGGGGCCATAGCTCAAAGGTGAATTTATCCAAGGAGTGACACCAATAACTTCACCCCTGATAAAGAGAAGCCAGCTATAAACCATGAAACATTAGTCTTCACTTTTTGAGATAAGAGAGGTGGAGCAGTGTTCGTATGCCATGATATATTGGCATACTTTTTTTTTTTCCATTTGTGCTGCCAACAGAAATTTCTGGCTTGATCAAAGGTATTCTTTGAAAAACTATTTCCGGAATTGAGTCTTCACAATAATATAAAGAGTGAAAGAAGCAATAAATATTACCTCTGGTTTAATATAGCATTGAAAGAAATGTGGCATTTTTTATTTTTTTTTTTGTAATTTGGTTTGTAGGTGTCATCTATGGGAACTGATAAATTGTAAAACACTTGATCCATCCCAAAGCTGTCTTGCTGTTTCATGTCTAGGGCTTTCAAATGTGTGAAGAAACATATCTGGTCGAATCCAGTTTAAGTGTGTGTGTGTGTAATGGACTCTAAACACATGTGCCATCCAGAGTTGGTACCTTCCTTGGGCCAGATTAAGTGGGCTCAGTAAATGGATGTGCGGTAGTAGTTCATCCTGCTTTCCCACCTGGGATGCTGTTGGGTAGATTATAAGGAGTATCTGCTCTTTTACCATTACTTGGAGATACATTGAGCAAAATGAATGACACGTCTTATGAAATGTTGGTTGGTGCAGAACCCCACACTGTATACAATTAAAGATAATGAGTGTGACCCTTTTGATCCTCTATTAAGCACTGAGGCCATTAGATTCATATTCTCTTCAGTCTTATTGGTTTACATTCACGTTTAATTTCAGCAATACATTTTGAGTTGCTACAACTGATAAAAGGGAGTGGCACAGTGGTTTAATATTTATCATGGTTGCCTCACATTTCAAAGAAATCCAGGATCAGTTCCTGGTTCAGTCACTGTCTTTGAGGACTTTCATATTCTCTCCAGGTCTGCATGAATTGTAACATTTTAATTGTTTACTGTATATTGACCCATTGTGAGAGTGAGCATGCCTTGTGATAAACTGGCATATCATTCAGAGCTGGTTCCTACCTTGCTTTTGATACTGCCGAGAATAAGACCTGGAAAATAGATGGATGTGTGCATTCATTAAAAACCTTTGTTGTGCAGGTTTCTTGGTGCCTTGCAAAATCCTACATAAGCATATTGCACGCCTGATGTCATTTTAAATAAATGCTGCAGGCTAGATCATAGGTGTCCAAAATATACAGCATCTATGCTTTGTTGGCCAGACATGGATTTTCTAATCATTACCAATGGCTCCAATCGCCCTGAGGAGATTAGTTACCATTGTTGTGGTGTGCTGTTTTCATTGCAGCCTGCAAGTCAATCAACAAAGCAGGTGAATAAATTACAGGTATCCCATCAACTAAAATCCAACTACGTCTGTGTTGCTTAGGTAACTAGAGGCCATCCCAGACATACCACTCAGAGTTGCTTATAATATGCTTAGTCAGCCTGAGAATGCCTTTCCTCCTTGTCTTTGCTTAATTTAAATTGAAATTTAATATCATATTATTTACTACTAAAACACTAATTTGAATTATGGACAAATCTTTAGAGAGATAAATGGAAAAAAATGCAAATAAAGTAAAGACAAATACACATCGTCATTCTTCTTTCATTGACTCAGCAGTGCCACTGCAAGGCTTATCTATCCATTCATCCAACCATTAAGAAGCTTGCTTATCCCGGTTCAGTGTTGACAGGACTGGCGCCTATCACATCAGCATGGGGCACGAAGAAACAAACTTATGTAGGGCACGTGTCACAACACACCCTTATACATAGTTTAAAGCTACGTCTGCACTAAGCTCTGTTCAGCAGCCTCTAACATAAAAAATTGAATTAAAAAAAAGCCTGACAGGTTGAAATGATTCCACAGACAAAATATCTTCGTTTTTAAAAGTTTTAGTTAAAATTCAAAGTAAAACAGTTCACACAAAAAAAGAAAATAGTAAAAAATTTAAAAAGTTCTTGTTTATGAGAAGTTCTGTTCAAAGCTTAAATCTTGTTACATTTCTAATCGTTACAAAATGACTTCTTAACGTTTCTCAACCATTTCAAAACGGTCAGAAAACTGTACTGTATGCCAATCCCATTTCTATGTTAAAAATGAGTCTTTTAAGTCCCTGAGTACTGGGACCTCTTCTAAACAACAACTGACTCAATTAACGCACTGTATCTTCGTTATAGCAGAAAAGTTCGATCTCTTATGAACTTGCAGGGGGTAAGAGGCTATACCATTGTCTATGACTAAGCTAACACTAATATGAATTTAACTTAACTAGCTTTAACTTTCTAAGATTGGCTCTTACAGTCTCCGTTTTCAAATTTTGTCCACACTACCCTGGCATTTTTAACACATGAAAACCGAGACTGTTGAAAATGCTGCCCAGAGCTGCATACTTCATAAAATGGCAGCCTGGTATTGCAAATGTGGATGGGCAAAAACAGACTTTAAAAATGCAGGTCCTAATTGTGTATTGATTTGTTTGTAGCCCTTCCTAGATTGGCTCTTGCTCTCATTCATTATATCATAGCTGCTTGCAACACATTTTCTGATTATCCCTTATTATAAACTAAAGCTTTCTTGGGCTGAATGGCCTGTTCTCATCATAACTTTTCAAATGTCCTTCTTCTTTTCCCACTTCTATCTGGGATCGATGTGCTTGATCAACCTTTCTCCAAATAGCACAGTCCTGCATCTCCTTGGAAGTCAAGCCCTTTTCCTTTAAATCTTCTTTTTCTTTATCCATCCACCTCTGCTTTGGACTCCTCCACTTTTTCCTCCTCCTTGCTTACATTATCGTCACTTTTTTGCCAGCATATTCGCTGTCACATGTCCATACCATTTCAACCTACTTTACTGTACTTTCTTAGATATCTCTCCCAGGTTTGTTGTACCTCTGTTTGTCTCATTTATTATGTAACTCCACACATCCATCTCAAAATTCTTATTTTTGCTACATCTAACTTATTGACCTGTGCTCCCTTTACTGCCCATTTCTCAGCTCCGTACATCATTAATGGTCTTCCCACTGTCTTAAAAACCTTATCTTTAACCTTCACCTTAACTCGGCCACACAATACTCCTGATACCTTCTTCCAGGTGTTCCATCCACACTGCACTCTGTGTTTTTATCTCTGAATCTAATTCTTAATCTTGGGCTACCACTGATCCTAGATATTTAAACAGATCCACTCTTTTCAGTAGCTCTTCCTGCAGGTTAACCACCATTAAAACTCATATATTCTGTCTTTATTCGATATACCTTCAATCCTCTGTCTTCCAAAGCCCTTCTCCATTCTTCCAACTTCCTTTCCACTTTCTCTTTTCTGGTGCTGCACAACACAATGTCATTAGCAAAACGCATATAGAGAACTGAATATTCTACTTTTAAACATTCACCATTTTCTGTTATTGTGAACTAGCAGGGATACCTGGCACTGCCAGGAGTAGGGACACCAACTAAATTCTGGGCCAAAGAATAGCCTATAGTATTCTCCTGGACAAAAAAGGAATCAGTGCAAAAATTTGATTTAGATGGGTCCAACCATGTGGCCTTGCATACCTGACAAATCTCCACTATTTTCAGCACTTTTGGAGCCAGTAAAACCTTAAATACTCCAAGATATTACGTACTGAATTTGGTATTTGTGTTTGAAGTCTGAAGCACTCTATTATCCTAATTGCCTACCAGCCTTATAGACAGTGTGTGGCAGCTGTGGGCAGCTAATAGTAACAGAAATAAAGATACAGAAAGAGTGTATGTTTATCTTAGTGCAGCCAGGAGCTGGGTGTGGAACAATTTAATAAGTCTGTTACAGCATATTCTCAAAGTAGACATTAAGGTAGTAATGAGTAAGCACATGCACAAATTTAAACGAAAAGATCCCCAAACATAACCATGTGTCCGTCTATACAATACAGCAAGTGTTCTTTAGTCATTGGCGGGCTCAGAATTTAGCACATTGCATCAGCACAAGGTATCGAGGAGTGTTGCCTGTCTCTAGGATATAGTTGAACCGATTAACATTTTTTTTAATTCAGAAACATAGAAGAAATTGGAATTCCTCCAATGATAATTACTTGCATTTTTTTGCATATTTGTGTACACTCCTTAACATTTTGTTTGAAAGCACTGGCTGAAGGGGGAATTATTTTAGTTTGTCTTACACTCTTTTTGTAGTTTTAATGGCAGCCATAGGTACACAGTTAAGAACATCCAAGGCTCTTCGATCAAGAGGCAAAAGGCTGACTCGACTCCTCTGTCTTCAATAAAGCCTTGTTCACACGGGCGTTAAAATCGAGCGTTTTTTTTGCGTTCGTAGCATCCGGTGAGCGCGGATCAAGCGCCAAGTGTTTTCTACACGTAGGAGTCAATGAGAGTGTTCACACGGGCTTTGGTGACGTGCGTTTGTCCGGCTGCGCGTTTATACGGCATCAAAAAAACGTTGCATGCAGCTTTTTCTTGCCGTTCAAAACCCAACGAACGCAAGGAAACCGCTTCTAGTTCGTTTTCTGCGCGTTTATTTTACGCTTCGGAGGACCGGATATATCCCATGATCCTACATGCTATACATAGGGAAATGCGGGAAAAAATTTAATGTTTTCATATACAACATATATATTTTCATATTGCTTATTTTATTTTATTGTCTCATGTAATTTGTAAACCATGAACCTATTAATTTATGTTCTAATATAATATTTGATAACGATTATGTAGGGGGGGCAATCCATGGCGGGGGGGGCATTTCAGTGCATAACACCGGTGTAAGCGCACACTCGACTACTGTTTCCTTACCTCAAAAAGACAAAAAGTAGTCTCTCTTCAGGGCTAACACCAAGTCGCATATTGGTTGATTGGCGTGCAATGTGGCATTGCACCAACTGCAGCAGACAATCAAAAGTGGAAACCGACATCCGACAGTAATTAAAAAACTTGCGCGGAAATTTTCGCATTTCTTCATAAAGCACAAAAAAACTTCCTTTAACCCGACGTTGTGCAGTCAGAGGATGAACCCAGTAGCGGTGGCGATTTTTTCTCTCCCTACGTCACCGTATTACGAGTATTTTTAAAACAAGAAGATTAATATCTAACATAGCAAAATGGTCCATATTGAAAGGAAGCACCTCAAATAAAACGACAAGGGCTTTCATATCCAGTTCCCGACACTGCCTCCACAGGTTAACACACAAACTACAATTTGGGCTGCAGGCTGGCGTTAGACAGAGACAAACGAACGCCGGTGTAGAAGTCAATCGATCGCCACCACAAAATGCAACATAAACGTCTGGGACGTTCAGAGCAAGTTCGTTTATCCAAAAACTTAACGCCCGTGTGAACAAGGCCTAACAGTCTTGGATTCTTTAAGAGCCCATGTCAGCTGAAAAATACAATATAGCCTCTCCAGAATATCCCAGTTCTTCTGCTTGTGGGCCTTCTCAAGGCCACACCAGCTTATACAGCTTCCTTCATTCCAAACATGGAGTGTTTTTTTTTTTTTTTTTTCTGTAAAGAAATCATCTTTTAATGGATAATGGTACTAAGAGCCTACTGTTCGAACCTTGTTGCTTCTGCTTATTCTTCCAATACACAAAGGCTGCCACCATAATATGAGGGTATACACTTTGTATTAAAAATAGAAAAAAACACTAATGTGCATTTTTGTCTCTTGAAAGTTTATTGCTAAAGTTCACAAACTTTTTTTACGCCCATCAAAATGCAGTACCATCTAGTTAGTATAAACCAAAATCTGCAAAGCAGACAATGATCTTGGGTCTAGGTTACTGCATGATATTAGGACAGAAGTAGACCAAATAATCAAAGCAAATGATTAACTGCCATGGAGTATTGACATGTGTGTGTCACGAGACACTAGCATGACCCGGTGCCCGTTAGTAGTTCATGACCGGAATGGTGCTCAAGAAGCCCGAAACAAAGATGAAGTACAAGGTAGTTATCAAGCAAAGACGTAAGGTGCCTATTAGAACATTAGAACATTAGAACATTCTAGACGAGAACAGGCCATTCAGCCCAACAAAGCTCGCCAGTCCTATCCACTTGTTTCCTCCAAGAAAACATCAAGTCGAGTTTTGAAAGTCCCTAACGTCTTACTGTCTACCACACTACTTGGTAGCTTATTCCAAGTGTCTATCGTTCTTTGTGTAAAGAAAAACTTCCTAATGTTTGTGCGAAATTTACCCTTAACAAGTTTCCAACTGTGTCCCCGTGTTCTTGATGAACTCATTTTAAAATACAAGTCTCGATCCACCGTACTAATTCCCTTCATAATTTTAAACACTTCAATCATGTCACCTCTTAATCTTCTTTTGCTTAAACTGTAAAGGCTTAGCTCTTTTAATCTTTCCTCATAATTCAACCCCTGTAGTCCTGGAATCAGCCTAGTCGCTCTTCTCTGGACCTTTTCTAGTGCTGCTATGTCCTTTTTGTAGCCTGGAGACCAAAACTGCACACAATACTCAAGATGAGGCCTCACTAGTGCATTATAAAGGTTGAGCATAACCTCCTTGGACTTGTACTCCACACATCGTGCTATATAACCTAACATTCTGTTAGCCTTCTTAATGGCTTCTGAACATTGTCGGGAAGTTGATAGCTTAGAGTCCACTATGACTCCTAAATCCTTCTCATAAGGTGTGCTCTCGATTTTCCGACCGCCCATTGTGTATTCAAACCCAATATTTTTACTTCCTATGTGTAATACTTTACATTTACTGACATTAAATTTCATCTGCCACAAATCTGCCCAAGCCTGTATGCTATCCAAGTCCTTCTGTAATGATATAACGGATTCCAAATTATCTGCTAATCCACCTATCTTGGTATCATCTGCAAACTTAACCAGCTTGTTACTTGTATTCCTATCTAAATCATTTATATATATTAAAAATAGCAGCGGCCCTAGCACTGACCCCTGTGGAACACCACTCTTAACATCGGCCAGTTCTGATGAGGTTCCTCGCACCATTACCCTCTGCTTCCTGTGTCTGAGCCAATTCTGCACCCATCTAAAAACATCACCCTTAACTCCCACTTCTTTTAACTTGATGCCCAACCTCTCATGTGGCACCTTATCAAATGCTTTCTGAAAGTCCAGATAAATAACATCATAAGCTCCACTTTGATCGTATGCTTTTGTTGCAACCTCATAGAATTCCAACATGTTAGTAAAGCACGACCTCCCTCTTCTGAACCCATGCTGACTGGTCAGAATAACTCCTGTCCTTGCTATGTGTTGCTCAATCTTATCCTTAATAATTCCTTCCATTAATTTTCCTGTGATGCATGTTAAGCTTACTGGCCTATAGTTGCTTGGATCTGCCCTGTCACCCTTTTTATATAATGGAATGATATTTGCCATTTTCCAGTCCTTCGGAATCTCTCCAGTGCTCAGTGACTTCCTAAAAATATGTGTCAATATTGTATGAACATATGAAATATGTTCATACGAAATATGTGTATATTGTATGAACAGTCACAATCCAGTATTGCTTGGTGAGGATAAAAAAAAGGATCAACAAGAAAAGGTGCACCAAAAAGGTAATGATCAGAAATACATAAATGTGATACATTGATTTCTTAACAAGTTTGAAATACCCTTTTTAAACAGCCAACCGCGCTGAAAAAAGGTTGTATTGTGCCCAACAGCGACACCTATACTCACCACAGACAACCTGTGCTAATGGCATGGGGGCTTTTTAACTACTTCCGCCCTGTTTGCTGTAAGGCAATGAATCTGTATTACTCTGAAAAGAAGAGCGAATCCATTCCTTTATGATTACTTTACTACAACACACAAACCCAGGGATTACATCTAAACATCAAAAAAAAAACAAAAAGTACAAGTAAATGAAAACTTCTACCACCCCTTGCATTGCAATTGCTCTTCCCTTTCCAGTTTCACCAGAAATAAATATTACTAGCCTACCCGCGGCGTAGCATACGCCGCATAATTATCAACGTTTCAAGTCTATCTGTGTGTGTGTGTGTGTGTGTGTCTCTCGCACGCGCGCGCGTGTGTGTGTGTCTCTCTCTCTCTCTCGCACGCGTGCCTGTGTGTGTGACTCTCTCTCTCTCGTGCCTGTGTATGTGTGTGTGTCTCTTGCGCGCGCCTGTGTGTGTGTGTATGCGTACAATGGTGTCTCTCGTGCGCCTGTATGTGTGTGTGTGTCTCGCGCCCCTGTGTGTGTCTGTGTCTGTGTCTCTCGCGCGCGCCTGTGTGTGTGTCTGTGTCTGTGTCTCTCGCGCGCGCGTGTCTGTGTCTGTGTCTCTCGCGCGCCTGTGTGTGTGTGTGTCTTGATTAATGAAAACATTCTTGGCAAATGCTTTTGCTCTCGCTCGAATTGTTGGTGGACAGGGCTCTGTCGTGCATTTCCCATGGTCTGTCTTGCATGCCATGGTTGGCCGCTTAGTGAACTGTTAGTGGGCGGGGCTCTGTCTTGCGTGCGTCTTGCTTGCCATGGACTTAGTGAATTATATATATAGATAAGCGTCTCATAAGGATTCATTTAGTGTAACTTGTATTTTTTCACACTTTACTTTCTAACACCACACTGTGTGTATTTAGCCAGTTAATGGACACTACTGGTCCTGCAAGCTCGCTGGAGCTGACAAAAGAGCCGGTGATAAGTGTCATCAAATGTTATGTTGTTTCTTTAGGCCAGGGTTCTAAAAACATTTTTCTTACTGTATCAGATTCAGAAATTGAGATGAAAGTACCCCATTTTTTATGGTTTTAATTTGTTAAGTATTGAACTCTTACTACAGTAGGCACAACTGAAGGTGACAGGTATACAGGTATTTCTTTAAACCCCAACCGCTAGTACTACATGGATTTTAACATGGTATTAAGTGTCTGTCATTTTTTTCTTATGTACATCAAAAGTTTTCTTAATGATTTTTTTAAATATAAGAACTGTGGTGTGGCTTGACATGGAGTAAAAAAACAGAACACCTCTGTGTCTATACATGTGAATTCAGTTTAACTCACAAGCTACATAAAATGCAAGGTTGAAAAAAATTGCCAATGAGAAGGCTAAGTCTGCTTCATGGCTGCACATTTCAGCTTCCACGATCAGCCTGTTGTTGTTGTGTTTATTTTTGACAGAATGAGGAAATGTACTGAGCATTTTTGATCAATACGAATGAACACCAAAACGTTAGATATGCTTTGTTTATTATTAATAACTAGGGCGCTTCGCCCCCTGCTCACTTTGCTTATCAACCCTCATCCCCCCCTTTCTAACCCTCACCCCCCCCCCCCCCCCATAATGCTCGCGTTGTGAAGAGGGGGGCTGAATGCACCCCAAGGAGATGTGGTTGCTCTTCCAAAACCCCCTCTTAAACGGTGATACACCGGGAAACAAATACAGGTTTTTTTTTTTTTTAACCTCCTCTTTGCTTGATCAGCAGCTGGCTCGCTGCCGTGTGCCGTGATCTGCATCTCACAAGGCGCTTTGAACGTTTAAAAGCCTGTACAGCAGCTGTCCTTTTGTCTTACTGCCTTGTCTCTCTTCTCCCCCAGACATTCTCTGCTCCTGTTGGGGGTCCTGCTCCCAAGACGCGCCCTTATGAAGAGGAAGATTTTCTGTTCTTTTAATTGAGAGACAGAACTGTCCCCTCCAACTACACACAGAGCTCGATTCACTCCTGAAAGAGACTTATGTTTGGTTGAAGTGTATATAGCGTTTCTGTCTCTAAAATCTCTTGTGTATCTGTGCAACTCTGTGACCCAAGCGTGACCGTGTATGTGGATTTCACTTTCACCAAACAACAAAACTTTTAATTCTTACGGATAGGCCTCTTCATTGGGAAGAAACACTATTTTTCCCCGATGGCAACACGAATTAGACGATCTACAAGTCTCTGACTTAAAGTTTAAATCCGAACAATATATTTGATCTCTTTTCGCTGTTCTGTTATTTCACCGAGTAATAATTTCCGTTTGTTTGCGCTAATGCGATCTTTACTATCATTTTTGGAGACTTTCGAATTTTCGTACTTCCATTATATCTAACCTGCTCTGCATGTGTATTGTGCCTAGATTTTTGAATTCTTTATGACGTTCTACTTTGTCATGTACTCTTTGTCTCGCAGGACGTGAAAGTGTCTCTCTGAAAAAGTCACGTCTCGTCTCTCTGAAAAAGTCTCTCCTCATTCCAAAATTTTTTATATAACAGAGAGATTATTAACATTCGCCTATGTTTTTTCGTGTATATTCTCCATATATTTGATCATTTTGAAATGTTTTCTAAAAATGATCATACATCAGAAAAAGTTTCTGAAAGCTAAAAATATTGTAACATTGACAGACCAGAACTGAGAGAGAAAGAGAGAGAGAGACGCTGCACTGAGGGGTTGAGAAAGACAGCACTCGTCTATTAAGGCTACACTTCAGTGTTTTTACTTAAAAACAGCGTTTTTGATATATGATGTAGCTGTTCACCTACACTTGGCAGAATAGACATCTCACTGAAAACTGCTGAACCTTGAAGGGTTGGTAACCCTGGCCTTAGAATTTATCACAAAACTGTAAGTTACTTGCCTTTTGCGTGTGTATGCAGCTTTCACACTGTACAAAGTGTAATTTATAGGTAAGAAACAAAGCAAACATCTTGGAAAGCAACTCCTCTGTGTCCAGTATATTGGAATATAGAAGGGTGACTAGTCAGGGAATGAACTGTTTCAATGAGCAGGATCCAGTCGGGAGAGGCCATGTAATATGCAGAAATTAAGCAGAGCGTGATTACAGTCTGTGTTTTCTAAAAACTGTTTTACCCGTCTGCACCATAAAGATGAGGCTGCATTTTCAGGAGTATAAAGCTCTGGAGAGTGTCTTCAAAAGCCGCCATTTTCAGTCAGGGGTTGAAATTACTGGTGTAGTGTGAATAAATGCAAACGAAGAGACTAATGTGTGTGTTTTTAAATGAAAACATAGTAGTGTGGATGGGGCTCAAGACTCTTCTTTTACAAAGGTCCATCGGCCTTGGTTTGTGATTCCCGATCTGTCTCAATCCTGAAGTTAGGCTGCTGTGCACTCGATGATCCATTTAAGTGTCACTTTTCCCCCATTTTTTTATTTATTGTGTTGCTTTGGGTATCACTGACATGTCCTCATGTACTGCACAAGTTGAGAACCGTAGCTCTAATCAATGACTACACTGATAACAGAACTAGTTTTATACAACAATTGAAGAAGAATATTTTGAGTTCTGTTTATTTTAAAACAATCTGAGACAATTTAAAGATAATATTTAAAATTAGATTTATTGCAAGATAAACCTTGCCAGGTTTGCAGCAGTCGACAAGCATAACCTGGCAGACTCCAGTTTGAAAACCACTGGCATAGTGGACTGATGGACCATACATTATTGGTTGTTACTTTTTGCTGCTAGGCTAGACTCTGATTGCATGTTACACTGAACTGAAATAAGCAAGAAGAATGGATGGATGGATGGATGGATGGAACAGTTTGGCATGGCTGCTAAGACCTCATAGGCTGCTATTAACATTCTGTACAAACTGGCAAATTGATGGAATGCTGAACTGCATGTAATCCATACAGTATATCCATTTTCTGAAACGTTTTTACTAAGTTTGACACGGGGAGCAAGACTGCAGCATCTGGCAAGGAACAGGACTCACTTATTCGCATTTACACACCATCAGACCAGTTTAGAGTCATCAATCATCCTTAAAGTCTGTAGCGGAAAAAAAATTCATGCCAACTACACAGAGAAGAAGCATATAAATGAATTACAAATTATATTGATATTAATCCTTTGCTGCATGCTACAAGATCAAATCAATTCGTTGGAGTAAGTAAATGGAAGGATGTGAATGAATTCATTCATATACATTGCATCCTGTTTGTGGCATTTAGTCCAGGCCCTTAATCTGAATCATGAAAAGACAGGATCCGAGCCCGTCAAGGCCAGCTTCTTCTTGGATTACTAAATTTGGTCATTGGTTATATCTGTCGAGGTAAAGCTGCAGCCCACTGTTTTGTCTTCAGCAGTCCTGGTGATCACAAATGACTGCATGTTTATTACTCCCACAGAATTTTTTCCATCCTTGCTGGAAGTTCTTAATTTCTGCCTTATGTCAGCAAAACTTACCTTCATGGTCAACTAGAAAGATTAAAGCTGAAGACCTTGGTGATGTTTCACTGAACTGTAGTAGGTTCCTGTCACATGTACAAGATACTCTCCCATACAGCTGTAGATCATTTTGAAAATCATCTGTTGCTGAGCCAACCGCTGAACTCTTGTCATTCAAGTCAGTGTTGCTGCCATACTTGCCTTTTGGCATGCTTGAACCCCAGAGGTTTTCAGCTGGCCTTCTTTCAGTTTTTTTTAAATCTTTTGAGCTCTTACTTCATATTCTTTCATTTCTTTTGATATTACTTTGGGATTATGAATAAATACAGTGGTGTGAAAAACTATTTGCCCCCTTCCTGATTTCTTATTCTTTTGCATGTTTGTCACACAAAATGTTTCTGATCATCAAACACATTTAACCATTAGTCAAATATAACACAAGTAAACACAAAATGCAGTTTTTAAATGATGGTTTTTATTATTTAGGGAGAAAAAAAAAATCCAAACCTACATGGCCCTGTGTGAAAAAGTAATTGCCCCCTTGTTAAAAAATAACCTAACTGTGGTGTATCACACCTGAGTTCAATTTCCGTAGCCACCCCCAGGCCTGATTACTGCCACACCTGTTTCAATCAAGAAATCACTTAAATAGGAGCTGCCTGACACAGAGAAGTAGACCAAAAGCACCTCAAAAGCTAGACATCATGCCAAGATCCAAAGAAATTCAGGAACAAATGAGAACAGAAGTAATTGAGATCTATCAGTCTGGTAAAGGTTATAAAGCCATTTCTAAAGCTTTGGGACTCCAGCGAACCACAGTGAGAGCCATTATCCACAAATGGCAAAAACATGGAACAGTGGTGAACCTTCCCAGGAGTGGCCGGCCGACCAAAATTACCCCAAGAGCGCAGAGACGACTCATCCGAGAGGTCACAAAAGACCCCAGGACAACGTCTAAAGAACTGCAGGCCTCACTTGCCTCAATTAAGGTCAGTGTTCACGACTCCACCATAAGAAAGAGACTGGGCAAAAACGGCCTGCATGGCAGATTTCCAAGACGCAAACCACTGTTAAGCAAAAAGAACATTAGGGCTCGTCTCAATTTTGCTAAGAAACATCTCAATGATTGCCAAGACTTTTGGGAAAATACCTTGTGGACTGATGAGACAAAAGTTGAACTTTTTGGAAGGCAAATGTCCCGTTACATCTGGCGTAAAAGGAACACAGCATTTCAGAAAAAGAACATCATACCAACAGTAAAATATGGTGGTGGTAGTGTGATGGTCTGGGGTTGTTTTGCTGCTTCAGGACCTGGAAGGCTTGCTGTGATAGATGGAACCATGAATTCTACTGTCTACCAAAAAATCCTGAAGGAGAATGTCCGGCCATCTGTTCGTCAACTCAAGCTGAAGCGATCTTGGGTGCTGCAACAGGACAATGACCCAAAACACACCAGCAAATCCACCTCTGAATGGCTGAAGAAAAACAAAATGAAGACTTTGGAGTGGCCTAGTCAAAGTCCTGACCTGAATCCAATTGAGATGCTATGGCATGACCTTAAAAAGGCGGTTCATGCTAGAAAACCCTCAAATAAAGCTGAATTACAACAATTCTGCAAAGATGAGTGGGCCAAATTTCCTCCAGAGCGCTGTAAAAGACTTATTGCAAGTTATCGCAAACGCTTGATTGCAGTTATTGCTGCTAAGGGTGGCCCAACCAGTTATTAGGTTCAGGGGGCAATTACTTTTTCACACAGGGCCATGTAGGTTTGGATTTTTTTTCTCCCTAAATAATAAAAACCATCATTTAAAAACTGCATTTTGTGTTTACTTGTGTTATATTTGACTAATGGTTAAATGTGTTTGATGATCAGAAACATTTTGTGTGACAAACATGCAAAAGAATAAGAAATCAGGAAGGGGGCAAATAGTTTTTCACACCACTGTACTTTTGTAAAAAGTATTGTGTAACATCAATTATGATGAAAGTAATGCAGGTCTGAATGCAGCAGCAGAACTGTCTTTGACTTTTACTTCCTATAGTTTGCTGGTGCTCACTACACCAGTGTGTAACATACGAGGGCAATCCCAAGAGTAAGGTCTCCTATTTTTTTAAAAATACAAACCACCGTTTATTTTCTATAATATTTACATCATTTTAAAGGTTGAAGAATTATTTATTTTTCTACATAATCACTATTTCGGTCGATGCATTTTTGTAGATGCTGTGGCAGTTTTAGAATGCCCATGTCATACCAGCTTGCCACCATGTCCTTCAGGAAGCGTTGAACCTCATCTTTCACCTCTTTGTCGGAGCAAAATCGCCTTCCGGACAAATGTCCTTTGTTCATCGTGAATTTCAGTACGACCGGCTGTAAACTCTCTACACCACTTGCGAACGTTTTTGACATCCATGCACGACTGTCCATACACCTCCGTCAATTGGCAATGAATTTCAACCGGTTTAACGCCTTTTGCGTTCAAAAATCAAATAACTGCGCAAACTTGGCACTTGGTGGTAGCGTTCAACGGGAGCTCCATTTTCAAGGGCTGCCAAGCCAAGATTGAGCATCCCAGCGAAGCCACGCATGCTTGTTTGGGAGTGGAGGAAGCACCAGTTACAACAGTGTGGCCAACAGCCGTACGAGCAGTTTCTCTACGTCCCCACCGCTTTGGAGACCTTACTTTTGGGATTGCCCTCGTATATCTCAGAGTTACTCCTAGAAATTCCACTAAAAGTCTGACTAGGAGAAGAGTTTGGCCAACTGCAGAGTGGGACATGAGAAGTGGTTATGAAATGACCTACTTACTCCCTCTTCCAGCTAAGCGTTGGAGCTCATGCTTGAGAATGAATGACTTCATGATTTTTACAGAAACTCGAGCTGCAAAATGATACTCATGAAGGCATTTTGTAATTTCCTTGGAATTCAAGATGACACCGTGTAGTTTTCTGATACGAATGCTAACACTTCACCCCAATGATGATAATTATAATAAGAAGAAGAATAGCAATCAAAGGGACGTGATTATAATTAAAGAAAAAGTTTATGCCACTCTTATTAAGTACTAGAATCATGTGCTGAACCGGCCTACTTTGCAACAACACCAAGAATAATACTGTAACAAGCACTGAAATGGAAAGACAATGAGAGTTAAGCCCAAAATGGGCACGTTTATTTAGCAATAAATGATTCACAGCCGTACCTCCAGAAGAATCACCTTCCTGCTCTGATGGCCAAGGGAAACACCTCATAAAATAACAGTAACAGAAATTAGCCATGTCTATCCTTGTGCTGTTGTGTTGTGTTCCACTAAACAGTGTCATCTCCAGGCAGAGGAGTAGCTTCAGTGACAGACTGAGGAGATCGTTCCTCCTCCACACTATGCGACTCTTCAATTCCACCTGGGGGAGTAAATGCTAACATTACTCAAAGTTATTGTCTGCTTTTACATGCATTTTTATTACTATTTAATTTAATATTGTTTTTGTATCAGTATACTGCTGCTAGATTATGTGAATTTCCCCTTGGGATTAATAAAGTATCTATCTATCTATCTATCTATCTATCTATCTATCTATCTATCTATCTATCTATCTATCTATCTATCTATCTATCTATCTATCTATCTATCTATCTATCTATCTATCTATCTATCT